>JAGDYQ010000021.1:6348462-6480471 GCA_021962125.1 Bulinus truncatus
AGTGGTGTAAGCCTCAAGGATTTAAAGACATTGAAAACTGTCACCAAACAGTTTAAGGACTTAATCCACACGTCCCATTTTACAGAAGTATACACACAAAGAAAAAATAAAGTATTCAAAGTCATTAAATAGTTTAGACCAGCCATAGGCAGACAAAGGCCCGCGGACCACACCTGACCCTTCGGACTATCTAATCCGGGCCGCTGCACGCCAATCGTTTAACGAGTGCATTACTGAGCTAGCATTTTATGTTTTTGAATATTTACATTTTAGTATTTACATTTGCTCATGCAAACACTAAATCCATCTGAGCTTAATACGGCCCATGGGTCAAACTTTGGTAACTCAATATGGCGTTTTTGATTCAAAAGTTTGCTAACCCTCTTGGCCTAGTCTTTGCTGATTAACCACCCCAGCAGAAGAACTCAGTGGTGTATCCACATTCTTTACCGAGGCAAGCTGATCCTTTCTGGTATTAATACGAGACACTTCACACACTCTCTCATACACCACACGCACACACATGCATCATTATATGTACAGTGACCAAACAATTTCCAAGACAGTGAACACATTTGCATTATTTATGTGTTTTTTTTTTTGTGACGAGTTTTAAATGATGTGTTGTTTTTAATATTTAAATATTTATCATCAGAGCGAAACAATCATCAATTTATGTGTTGCTCGTGTCTGGTCACCTGCATTCTCGACCACCCTGACTACACGACACATTTGAACATTTAGTTTTATCGTATACATAAAATGTTGATATATTCCGCATTGTTTGACATGAGATGATAATCAATCAGATTTATCTTGCACAAGTATCGAGGTGACATCTCGCAACCAGCCCTAAAAAAGAATTAAAAAAAAAGGATAAAACATTGACAGTCTAAGCAGAACAGGAACATGCTGGCTCATACAGGCTCATACAAGAACATGCTGGCTCACACAGGCTGATACAAGAACATGCTGTCTCATACAGGCTCATACAAGAACATGTTGGCTCATACAGGCTCATACAAGAACATGCTGGCTCATACAGGCTCTTAAAGGCTGACAGGCTAATACAGGCTGATACAGGCTCATAAAGGCTCATAAAGGCTGATACAGGTTCATACAGGCTCATAAAGGCTGATACAGGCTGATACAGGCTCATAAAGGCTCATAAAGGCTCATAAAGCTCATACAGGCTCATACAAGAACATGCTGGCTCATACAGGCTCATAAAGGCTGATACAGGCTGATACATGCTCATACAGGCTCATAAAGGCTCATAAAGCTCATAAGGTTCATACAAGAATATGCTGGCTCATACAGGCTCATAAAGGCTCATACAGGCTGATACAGGCTCATTCAGGCTCATAAAGGCTCATAAAGCTCATAAGGTTCATACAAGAACATGCTGGCTCATACAGGCTCATAAAGGCTGATACAGGCTGATACAGGCTCATAAAGGCTCATAAAGCTCATACAGCCTCATACAAGAACAAGCTGGATCATACAGGCTCATACAAGAACATGCTGGCTCATACAGGCTCATCTAGGCTCAACCACAGGCACAAAAAAGACTCACTACAATAGAATATCAAGGAGCCCTAAATATGTGTGCTTTACATTGTAGTTGTCCCTGCTAGTTTGGGCCGGTTCACTTCTTCCTAAGACACCACGCCCCTGATGCCAAGACATACTATCCTGGATAGATTTCACCACGGCTTCAAGTGTGTGTGTGTGAAGTCCCCATTAAGGATGAGGATGAAATCTCTTAGATCCTATAAAATCACTCATAGGGAACGGTTGTTATGAAGGCCTTAGCTTTCATCCCCACCATGCAGGGGGGCTTTAACTCTTCGTGCCAACCCTCGGGTATTTTGAACGCAGATAAGCTAACTAACCAACCGCCTTGAGCCCCCATAGCCCCCCCGCCCCAATAATGTATAATACCTATTTAAATATAATGCCCAATGCGTCCCAAAGGTACTTTATGCCTTTCTTTTCCCCCCCTCCCTAATAAAAAAAATGCCTATAAGTATCTGAATGCCCCCCACCCCCAAATACCTGTTAACGGCCCCTGTGTGAACAGTTGGGGAGAGCCGTGTATTTAAACGAATGTGGCGGCTATTCAAAATGCTTAATGACTGTGACACAGGACGTGGGCCAGCTACAGTGCAGCACACTGTGCAATGATTTAAAAATAAAAAATATATCTAAATATAAAAAAAAAGAAATTAATTAAAAAAAAAAGAACATAATTTTTACTATTTAAAAAAAACAACGACTACTGATTTGTGAAAGGACACGCAATGTAGTCAATATTAACTGGTTTGTCTACCTTCGTGTCTGCATTACTTCCCTTCGCACAACCCACCCATCTTAGCCAATAACAATAGTTCTATAGGAAGCAGATCTGTTGTTATTTTTTGCAATTTTTACCCGTTCAGGTGGGATTACTGTTGTGGTCGAGTGTAGTCAGAACCAAGTAGTTTCTAAAAATGGACTGATGTGTAGTGTGGTTGGCAGGAAACTGGTAGAGCCGTTAAAACAATAGAAGGTTGGTGGGGGTAACGGGGTGGCGAAAGACGGATGGAGAGTTAGAGAAAAGTAGAAGAGAATCGAGGAGTGAGAGATAGAGTAGTTGTAGAGAGTTGAAGAGAATTGAAAAGAGTTGAAGAGAGAGTTATTTGAAGTGAATTAGAGAGAAGTTGAAGAGAAAGTTGAAGAGAAGTTAAAGAGAAAGTTGAAGAGAGTTGAAGAGAGATTCAAAGAGAAGTTGAAAAGAGTTGAAGAGAGAGTTATTTGAACAGAGAGTTATTTCAAGTGAATTAGAGAGAAGTAGAAGAGAAAGTTAGTGAATCGATGTATAAAAGACAATTGTAAATTTCGGAAATGTTTATAAATTCAATTGTGTAATGCATATATCTGTAAAAAAAAAATTATAAAGACGTTTCTTTATATTTGAAAAAAAATTATTTTCTCTTAAATCTAACTACAAGTGGTTTGTGGTTACTGAAATAGGACTCATAATTGAAAACATTCGAAATTATAGTCATTTAATCGTCCGAAAACTCTGTCAATTGTTGCATAGCTCTGATACTTTCAATTAAACTCAGAACACAAGCTTACTATTTCATTTGATGAGTTTCTTAATAAATCTTGGTGAAACTACGTGCTGCAGTATTTCGCACCAAATGAACGGGCTATTGAACGTACAAGGTGTATATATAATATATAAGCCCCTTATGAGCCCTGAAGCCCGGCCCTCAGAGGTCCTATCGCGAAATGAACTTTTGATGTACACATGGCAGGCCAAGACCTACAAAATGATATATACATCATGCGTCTAGGACTTATGGTTGTTGAGATCTAGGGTGATGACGGACAGACGGACAGACAGACAGACAAAACGGGGACAATAGAGCATTTTCGAAAAAAAAAAGTTAATAAATAAGAAATCATCCATTCTACTTGATATTTCCATTAATATATGTTGGACAAAATAATATTTTATAATTTACTATTCACCCACTTTTTACCTCATTTTAACAGGTGAAAATTGAGTCAAAACTAAAGAAAAAAACACCATTAAAACTGGACTGACATTTACATTATTTTATTTTTAATTTACTTTCTACCTAAATGGCTTCAAATAACTTAACAAACAAAACAACCACATATTGATAGGCAGTCGTTCTGTTTTTTTTATTTGTTTACCTATTGTATGTCTGTTTTTTTTTTTATATTCAGTCTTCAGTTTTTATTTTTATTTTTTTTCTTTCTGAAAACACATTCAATGCCGTATTTATCGAGAGAGATATGGGGTGGGGGGACACTAACTGCGTTCAAGTTCTATAGGGCAACGCAAAATTCTAAATTTTACATTGATATCGTTTTTTTTTCCCCCAGAACGCTGTCTGTATAACTAGTCACCTTATCGCCCCCCCCCCCCCGAACCCACCCCTACTGCAACTTACCCCACCCCCTACTGTACATGCATTGGCGCAACTGGGGGGGGGGTAAGGCCAAATCATCAATACATAAATTAACGTTATAAAGTTAAAAAAAAGACTGTCTATCTATATATCTATCTATCTATTTATCTATCTATCTATCTATCTATCTATCTATCTATCTATCTATCTATCTATCCATCTATCTATCTATCTATTTGTCTGTCTGTAAGTCCATCTATCCATTCGTCTGTCCGTATGTCTATCTATCTCTCTCTTTATATATAATGTATCAGTCTATCATATGTTTACTCGAATTTTAATTTCGACCTATCAGTCTATCTATGTATCAAGCTGTCTGTCTTTCTGCCTGTCTGTATATCAGTTATTTTATATGGCCGCTGTCACGTGACAAAATGTCTGCATCCTATTATCCTGCCGATGTCCTCGACCTCATGTCTGTCAACCCAGCAGTCCTGACAATCTGTATTTCAATCTATCAATCCATCTGTCTGTCTGTCTGTCTGTCTGTCTGTCTGTCTGCCTACTTCATCTCAATTTTCCCATACTTCAACAGAATCTGTCTTCTTACTATCTGCTGTTCTCTAGTCGTGTTATAAACAAGTCAGTTTTGTTATTAAAAAAAAGGTAAATTTGTAAAATTGTAAAATCTTAGTTTCAGAGTACATAGAACTCACACTAACTGCATGAAGAGTTCTACCGCCCCCCCCCACACCCGCCTCCCACCCATCCGCCACCCTCCCCCCACACACATATTCATCAAGGATAAAAATGAGTATGAACAGAAGTACATCAAGATGGACTATGATTGAGACATACAAAGAGGTTGGAGGTTGGAGTTACCCCCCCCCCCCCTTAATGTGAGGCAGACGTCACGGGGCGAGTGTAATAAGAGGAGCCCGTGGGGACATAATGGTGTCACCCCCCCTCTCTCTCAAAAAAAAAATGAGAATCAAATCAGATATAGAGTAGTGATCCCTGCAATCAGCAGAGAAAAGGAAATGGGTGAATCAATAAACAGTATCTTATAATACAGCAGTTCTCAAACTTGTACCCCTTCGCCACCCACTTTGACAGCTAGATATTTTTTCGCGACCCACTGTGGAAAACTGTTTCTAAAGAAAAAGAAGAAAAAAAAACGTTATATTATATACATGTTACCGGCAAAGTGTGAAATTCCGGCATTCTATAGAATGCCTAGGCAATGTATAGAATGCCTGGTGGTTTTAGGCAAAGTATAAAATTTTTAAATTGTGCATACTTTTCCTAGGCATTCTATACAATGCCTAGGCATTGTATAGAATGACTAGTATCGTTTTGGCAAAATATAAAAATTTTTAATTGTGCATACTTTTCTATCATGGTTTGCATCCTCATGCATGTCTTCTGCAGAAAGGGCTGTCTCTTGCATTCCTTCATCTCTGTCTATCTGCTCTTGTGTTGTTTGTATGTTCTGTATTCTTTTTTCGAGGTCTTCCTCTGTTTCCACATCTTGTAAAACATCGTCAGGAAGGGACCGCGCTGTCAGACCTACTTTAGCTTTGCAGCCAAAGAGTGCTTCGTATGGTGTTCTTTTAATCCCAGAATGAAAAGCTCTGTTCTTCATGAGTTGGACGAAACGTAACCCCTCACTCCAGCAGCCAGTTTTTCCATCTTGAAACCAAGCACACAACATAATTTCGATGTCCTGTTTAGCTCTTTCGACGCTCCCCTGGCTTTGTGGGTAGTGCGGCTTACCATGAACGATCTTCAACGTGGGCCAGTACTCCTTTAAGCTGCTTACCACACTGTTTGCAAATTCTCTGCCGTTATAGGACTGTAGAATTGTTGTAGCACCAAGCAACGTAAATATGTCTACGAGCTGGTAGGCTACTTCTTCTGCCCTCTATGTCTTCAGGGCCCTGAGAACCACGAACTTGATCAGTTGATATTGATACACCATTAAAAATGTGTATTCCCCATCAGGATGGGATTGAAAGTCGATGAGTTGAATTCAGAAAAAAAAACATTGGCTTGACTACAATGCCTTTTTGACGCCTTTTTGTTTATTCTGGCAAGGTTCACAAAGGTTAACATACAGTTCAATATCATGACGTGTAATATTCTTTGCCTGAAAAATTCAGGCATTCTATACATTGCCTAGACATTCTATAGAATGCCGGATTTCACACTTTGCCGGTAACATATTTAATATATAAAGACATTGTTTTTAAAATGCAAGAATAGATTATTGTCTACCCTTTAATCAGAAATGTTTGTTCTTGGTCGCGAACCACATTTTGAGATCCATTGCTGTAATACATTGCAATGGAATTTTTTTTATTTGTCGGTAGGCATAGTGAGTAAGTTGATCTTTGACACAGATTAAGAAAAATAACGAATATGGTAGTGATTTTGGTTGAATCCATATAATAGTGACTTTAAAAACACGTTTGAATTATGACTTAAGTTATTATTCCTGTTTATCAGTATTATTGTAAAAAAAAATAAATACAGAAAACACATATACCTAAAAATGATGTTTTGCACTAACTATCGTTGAGACTGAAGAAGGATAACTCGTAGAAAAGGTGTCGACGAATCTTACAAGAGTTGTCTGAACCACTTCAAGAATGACAAATTTCCGCAGTAGGAAAAAAAAGACAACAGGCAACAGTTAAAGTTTTATTAAACCCAGTTAAAGTTTATAAAACCAAGTAATAATGAAAGGAAGGAACATTGATCATATAAACGAAGCAAAGTATCATCTTAGCAAAACAAAGTTTCTGTGTTTGTGTGTGTAGTATGCAATAGTTTGTGGTTGTTGTTCTGGTACTGTTTTAAGTTTAAAGAAAATTACTTAATTTTGAGGAAAGATCAAAGTCAAATCGAAGGAAGAGATTCGAACTAAAGGTATTAAAGGTCACGAAGGATAATTCTATTTTTAACTGTCTAAAGGTGTCATATAATTAAAAAAAAACTCATTTTATCTATCTATCTATCTATCTATCTATCTATCTATCTATCTATCTATCTATCTATCTATCTATCTATCTATCTATCTATCTATCTATCTATCTATCTATCTATCTATCTATCTATCTATCTATCTATCTATCTATCTATCTATCTATCTATCTATCTATCTATCTATCTATCTATCTATCTATCTATCTATCTATCTATCTATCTATCTATCTATCTATCTATCTATCTATCTATATATATATATATATATATATATATATCTATATATATATAGATATATATAGATATATATATGTCTCTGACTTTTTCTGTCTGTTTATCTATCAATCTATTCATTGTATTATATGTGTATATATATATATATATATATGTATATATATATATATATATATATAATATATACATATCAATCTTTCTATCTATCTATAAATCTATCTATTTATTTATCTATCTTTCTACCTGTCTTTCACTTAACGTACATGTGCCACAGTATTGTACGATAGTAACCCTGGATGAATTAACAACAGACTGAATATCTGTGTAGTCCAGGTAGCACACTGATTAAGGACACAATTTCTGTAATACTCAAACGGCAGCTTTGAATGATACTCTCCCCCCCTCACCGCCCGCCATTATACCCCCACCCCCAACCCTACCCCTCCCTCATCGTTCTCTGACTAACTAACTAACCGGGCTATCGGGGTGATAATCTCAAATCCCAGCGGCCAGTTTCATCAAACCTTGTCTCCGGATACTCAGCTATGGCCTAGCGAGGTTTTCCTTTGAAACTCTACTGGTCAGTGGAAACCCTCTGATCACCTACCTAATCGATCACAGTAATTAAATATATACGATCATTTCTCAAATCAGGTAGTAGAGTGATTCATTTAAGTGAATCAATTAACACAGTGCCAACTGATAACAGTGTGTTATTGTTGTTTTTTTATATGTATAAAAATGTTAACAATTATAATGTTAAATAATAGTTACCGCAGTATTATTATACGTAAAAGTTTCTAATACTTCTATAACCTTTGACCGTAATAAAACAGTTTTAACCATATTAACGTAGACAAGAGCTGTTCTTAAGTGTTGTTGATATTTTGAGGGCCCTAAGCAAAGGAACGTTTTGGAGCCCTATCTGAGGTTACATTTGGGAGCTCTAGGCAAAGGAACTTTTAGGAAATTTATTGGGGAGGTGTCCTTTGGGGAGGGGGCATAGGAAAAGATACTGTGACAGTCGCTATTAGCGATTAGCAGGTCCTTATAAACTTTTTATACTGGGGCCCTTCTGAACTGAGGCCCTTCTTAATTGGGGCCATTCTTAACTGGAGCCCTTCTGAACTCAGGCCCTTCTTAACTTAGGCCCTTCTGAACTGAGGCCCTTCTGAACTGAGGCCCTTCTGAACCATCCTCAATACAATTGGTTAATGACATTAGACATTTTATGTAGCGGGAAAACAAACGTCTTAACTGTGGTCTACACCTTAACAGCCGGTGTCACCAGGCAGCTGTCCAGTTTGGCAATCTATAACAAATGCTCTGAGATATTAAATATACGAGTTAAATTAATCAAACTCAAATATAAAATATCATACAGTTAAGGATTTCTTTTTCAACTGAGCTTAAACTTGCCAGATTTTGTCAAAGTTCGATCTAAAATGGAAATTGTACTTAAAGAAAATATGTTATTTTTTTTTCTTCAGCAAAAAAAAAATTAATGTCATCCTGACTTCTTATATTTCTATTTTTTTGTTTGTTTTGTTTTATCTTTTTATTTCTTATTTAAACTTATCAAAATGGGCCTGTTTATAAATTAGTGTAATAAATATTTAAACAAAAAAATAAAAACAAACCAAAAATCTTTTAATAGCACAGATCTAAAAAAAAATGAATAAAACATTCCACACAAAAACAAAAATGACCGCTTGACTTTATATTTGGCTGACCATTCTGTTCTGCTAATAGCCAACGGCCTTTCAGATCAATCGCTTTATGATCCCGTCATCAAACACAGACCTCATCAGCGATTAGGACACAAGTGGCCATCGCCATTATAGTATTTGTTTGATGTACGACCCAGTGTCCACTCAACGGTCACTCTCTGAGGCTAAATACAGAGCAGTGTTTTTATTTTCACGCGCGTCTGTTGTTTTACAAATTCATCACGAAAAGTGAGCTTCGTATGTATGTGTGTGTGTTAAGCTGATATTACACTAACGGACAAAGTCCATTTTTGATATTTGAAAAATACTTCTCCCCCCTACCCCACCTACCCCATAGATTGATGAAGACAATAAAACTGTTTTGTTCTATTTATTCTTTCATTAATCAATTTGAAGTCGCATATTTAAGTTCTGGCAAACGAAACGCCCCGAGTTCAAACTCCAGTGAGTGCAGAGATTTTTCTCAGGTCCTAACAATATCCATTAAGTCCACTTATAGAGGGTGAGAGTCCATCCTGTTTGAAAATGGACCCCTGACAAACTATCACCAATGGACCCCTGACAAACTATCACCACTGGACTCCTAATAAGCTATCACCACTGGGGCCCCTGACAAACTATCGTCACTGGACCCCTGACAAACTATCACCACTGAAGCCCCTGACAAACTATCACCACTGAAGCCCCTGACAAAATATCACCACTGAGGCCCCTGACAAACTATCACCACTGGGGCCCCTGACAAACTATCATCACTGGGGCCCCTAAAAACTATCACCACCGGACCCCTGATAAACCATCACCACTGGACCCCTGATAAACTATCACCACCGGACCCCTGACAAACTATAACCACTATATTCTCTATTGGTAGGGAACTGGACGCAAATATTAATAGAATACAAAGATACATCAAGAGAATAATGAAACGTAAAACGTATACAAAGCCAAGACAAAGTTAAATGCACACTATGTTAACACAAAGAGTATATAAAACAAGCTTCACAGTAAACACACACGGTACGAGAGTGTACGAGATATTGAATTAATTAATACACAGACCTAACAGAACGAGCTTCACAGTAAACACACACGGTACGAGAGTGTACGAGATATTGAATTAATATATCGACCTAACAGAACGAATGAAACACGACCCTAGAATATACAAACAAACATGTCACAAATATTATAATTTAATAAGGATTGCACGAGAATAACCAAAACATATTTAGCACGGGTTAAATAGAAGGGGAAATATCACTGGTTAGATGTTTAGCTGTTATTTTGTTATTTTTTTGTATTTAAACTGTTTTTTTTATATAAATATCATAAGTATAACAGTCATTTTGACATTTTAAATATTTATTACGTCTGACCTCGTTAATGTTGTAATGAATATTTTATTAAAATTTATGATATGTCGACGACAAAAGTAAACTGTAATTACCCTTTTTTTAAAATTTTCTCTTACTCTGTTGCGAAATATAAATTGTCGTTTTTTTAACCGTCTGAAGAAATGAAACAGTCAACCGTGACATTGACAACTTAACACAGCTGGCATCATTGACCTGTATTTTTTTTAACAGATCTTGAATTTGACTATTGCAGTTTGTATTCATCATTAAACGACACAATGTGTGATTTGACCAGTGAAGTTCGAACTGAACATTTCATGAATTTTTTTTTATTTAAACTAATGACTTTCACATTTAAAATTTTATTAAATACTAAACTTAATTCCTAAAGTTTGAAACTAGAATGTAACCACTATTTATATAATTGTGAACTAATACTAATTTATTTTTAGCAAACTATCGTAGTTAAACTGACCAATAGAAATTTCGAATCTTTCATTTTGTTTTATTTATTTTCTTTTTCTCTTTTAGTTTTAAAACTACTTCTGATGTGTTTGTGTGTGTGTAACGCCTCTGTAAGAATGAGATGAAACCTTTCAGATCCTATAAACCACTAATGGGACGGTTTTTTTATGGTGCCCTTCTTTCATGGCCACCATAGCCGATAGTGCAATGGACATGGAGGCACCACGGAAGACATAGCGGGGACTAAAGACCTGAAAAATGTCCTTGCTCCTCACCGGATATCGAACAAGGTACCTTTGGGTCGATAATCGAGCGCTTTACCGCAAGACCATCCATCCGTCCACTTATGATGTGTAGCTCACATCATAAAAGTTGAAAAAACAACAATACCATCACTGCTGATTGTTTTCCATTAAAGTCTGTATTCTCTGTTGTTGTTGATGTTGTTTTCCATTATGTCCCCAGCATACCCAGGTAATTTTTTGTATGGTCAATTGATAGAAAAACAATGTGTCGTAATTACCTGTCATTCAGCATGTTACACTCCATTGACATGTTATGTACAACAGAAATCTATGCCTATAAATTGTGTGCTCTTTCCTGTTTTCATCACATCAACTTTATTTTATTCCTTTTTATTATATTACTTTTACTTCAAACTTCTCTGATTACAGAACGTAAAAACAAATACAACTTTGTGGTTGAATAATTTTATTTCTACTGTAATGTTGTTTACTTCATTTTTTGTTATTTCAGTTAAAAATTTTTTCTAAAATTGAATTTTCCCCCCTAGTTATAGATGGGATATTATTATGATGCATTTTTTCTAAATATTAATCTCGTGTCGTTCTTTTATTGATATGTCGTGCAACCACGGACAGGTACGTAATAGTTCACATGATAACAATTTAAAATGAATTATATAAAAATGTGAAATTTGGTCAACCAAAACTGTTCATCTGCAACGAATTTTCTTTTTTTTTTTATTATATATAAGACGTTCACAGTGTGCATTAAAACAACACAATTTTTACTGTAGCTATTTGGTTAAATACAAAAAAATCTTGAAGAATTTTAAAAATTCATTGACCAACGTGATACAAAATTAATCCTAACCCTGTTAATTTTTTTAAATACATTTTTATTGGCATTTGGTCTTATGGTTGACTCAAAGGCAGAGCCGTTTTTATCTAGAAGTATATTTTTTTTTGTTGGTTGGGGGTTGGGGGTGGGGGAAGGGGTAGGGGGGAAGGCTAGGGATAAGCTTTCGGAGTTTTTCTTGATGTTTTTTAGGGTGGGGAAGGAGGTGGACTTGGCAGAATTACATTGTGGCTCTGAAATCATAAGATCAGGTAAGATTCTTTATTAGGAGACCTTTTGAAAGTGGGCACCCCAAGGCGTATCCCTAGTTTGCCTTTTCTGTATTAACGGGTTCACTCTGGGTAGCTTTGGTTGAGGGCTGAGATTGGGTACTACTGAATACGCACAGAGATGTTGCAGTTACTGACGTTGCATGTACAAGTACGAGTACATGTATCCTAAGTTCAAGTACAAGCACGAGTACAGGTATCCTAAGTTCAAGTACAAGTACGACTACATGTATCCTAAGTTCAAGTACAAGTACGACTACAGGTATCCTAAGTTCAAGTACAAGTACGAGTTCAGGTATCCTAAGTTCAAGTACAAGTACGACTACATGTATCCTAAGTTCAAGTAGAAGTATGACTACATGTATCCTAAGTTCAAGTACAAGTACGACTACATGCATCCTAAGTTCAAGTACAAGTACGACTACATGTATCCTAAGTTCAAGTACAAGTACGACTACATGTATCCTAAGTTCAAGTACATGTACGAGTACAGGTATCCTAAGTTAAAGTACATGTACGAGTACAGGTATCCTAAGTTCAAGTACAAGTATACACTTTTTTTTAATTGCCAGTAATACTATGAGCACAAAGTACCTCAAATGTATTCGATTACTCGTACTCGTAGTAAAACGAGTACCAAATAGCCCATCACTTATTAAGGGCTCGATCCCCATGAACTCCACTCACACTTATCCACCATAGTGCCTCCATGATCACTGGTGGGGGGTGGGGTCATGGCTTTTCTAACCCTTCAAGGACAGCATAGGATCGTTCCACAAAGGACAGCATAGGATCGATCCACAAAGGACAGCGTAGGATCGATCCACAAGGACAGCGTAGGATTGATCCACAAGGACAGCGTACATAGGATCGATCCACAAGGACAGCGTAGGATCGATCCACAAGGACAGCATAGGATCGATCCACAAGGACAGCTTCGGTCTGTGATAATGATCAGACCCTCTAGTGGCGACTGAATGTAAAGATGTGGAGGGGGTCAGATACTGTTTCATCCAGTTTAAGTTTATACTTTTGTGTTGTTGTATTTTTCATAAGCCGTTTCTTCTTTTCTGCTGTCTGATATTTACACAGACACAAAACAATACACCAAGTAACAAAACAAAACATTTTGAAATACAATAAACAACATTTTAAAAAAACACAGTAAATAAAACCCAGTAAATGAAAAAAAAAGAATTTATTTTAATATTTACTTTTAAATTGCCAAACATTTTGTGTAGTGTTAATTTTTTCAATACATAAAAAAAATAAAGATGTACGTAGCCACAATAAGTTTTGCTCAGACAGAATTCAGATATAAACATCACAGAATAAATAATTGTAGTTATGAATTAATAACTATACCTTTTGAGAATTTTTTCTTTGATATTCAAGCCCTACAACACAGCACAAATTATCTTTTACATTCTGTTGTTGTATTACATTTTTTTATATTAAATAAACATAAACAAGATATATAATAGTCCTAATAATAAAAAAAGTAATATGTATATTTTCTTTCTTTTTTTTTCCTCAATCACTCGCTGATAGTGAAAATTAAATTATCGGGAGTTAAGGCCCTTGTTGCCCGGGAAATCAGCGACGCCTGTTCACTAACCAAGGAGCTGCAGGGCAAACTTTCCATAGACAGATGGGGATTTGTCCTGCAAAGATAAAAAGTCAAGTGACATCATTTTTTTACGTTTTGTTAAAATGTTGAATGAATGAAAAAAAAAAAAAGCAAAAGAAGTTTAATGAGTTATGAGTTGTATAATGAGTTATTGAGTTGTATAATGAGTTATTGAGTTGTATAATGAGTTATGAGGTGTATAATGAGTTATGAGTTGTAAAATGAGTTATTGAGTTGTATAATGCGTTATTGAGTTGTATAATGAGTTATGAGTTGTATAATGAGTTATTGAGTTGTATAATGAGTTATAAGTTGTATAATGAGTTATGAGGTGTATAATGAGTTATGAGTTGTATAATGAGTTATGAGGTGTATAATGAGTTATTGAGGTGTATAATGAGTTATGAGGTGTGTAATGAGTTATTGAGGTGTATAATGAGTTATGAGTTGTATAATGAGTTATGAGGTGTATAATGAGTTATAAGGTGTATAATGAGTTATTGAGTTGTATAATGAGTTATGAGTTGTATAATGAGTTATGATGTAAACTTTTCCGAATTATATTTTTTGTAGCACAGACATTTCTTTTCAAATATAGTCTTTTCTTCTACAATAAATATCAAACGTTATGACCGATCGTAATTTGAAGATCTAAAACTTTAATTCAATAATTGGAAGTGAAAGTTTGAAATATTGTATACTTTTAAAGGTAAGCATTAGCAAAAGGTTTTTCCAAAGTGTCCATTGCAAGCAGAGGCGGACCCATGTCAGGGCGAAAACGAAAATGTTAGACTCTTTAGAAAAAGAGAGACATATCTAAGGGTTTAAAATTTGGTGATGTGGGGGCCCTAACTATTCGGGAGCCTGGGCGCGAGCCAAATGCGCCCGTCCTTAAATCCGCCTATGACAGTAAGCTAATTTGATGTTGGTTTAGAAACTAATAATTTAACACACGTCATTATTACTTGTAGGCAGGGGGGGGGCGTGCCCAATGCTCCCTAATATCTAGGGGCCCCACAGAGCCCAATTTTAAAACCATTGATATTGCTCTCTTTTTCTAAATGGCCCAATATTTTTCTGCGCCCGGGGACCCAACTGATATAAGTCGCCCCTAGGCCTGTTTAATCTAGGATGGATGTATACACAATTAAAACCTGTTGAATAAAACCTGTTGTGTAAAACTTGTATAAAACCTGTTGAATAATATTGTGGTTTTAGAAACAGTTGTATTGCCTGCCATATCAAAAAAAGTATAGTTCCCTTAACCCTAAAGAGCCATCGAAGTGAAGAATCCACCTGTTTCTGTAACCTCGGCATATGAAGGGATTGTGAGGTTAGCACAACGCCCAGCCGCCTTTACTTCCCCAACTTAAAGTCAGGTACTCCATTTTAAAGCTGGGTGGACTTGTGTGATTGAAACCAAACAATCACTAGAACCTGGATAAATTCACTTGGAGAATGCAAAATCGTAGTTTCGGTTACAATGAATGTACTGACAACTGGAGTCGTAAACTGTGAATGGGGGGGGGGGAGGGGCATCCAAAATAAGCACCCCAGTCCCCATAGTCTAAGAGGCGCTCCCGGTGTATGCACCCCCCCCCCCCCTTTTCGCGTGAGGCCGTTTATATCGAAACACTTTCTGTATCAATGAATAACTTATTCGAATATAATGGCATTAAAACAAATTGCTTATGACTGAAGTAAAAGGATGGAGGTCGGAATGTTTTCACGGTTGATATGATATAATGCATGTCACAACGCGTGCATTATAAGTAATCCGCTAATTTCATGCCGGAATGATGATAAGAAAACCAAATTGAAGACAAAAAAGTCTTATACCCTCGTATTTTGTTTGGGCGCCCCTGTTCTCCCCATCGGTATTCTCTCTGTCCGTGAAGTAAAATGCAGTAATCCATTAATCCAGTAATCCAGTTGTCAAACTATTGCGATTCGCGACCAAATAATAAAACATGTTAATTTTATTTTCTTTTTTCATGAACCGTACATAAAGAAAGAAAATTAGAAAAAAAAAATACAATAAAGGAAATAAAAAGCAAAAAAAAAAACCGGATACCAGTGAGTAACGACCTACATATTCGACCTACTGGTCGACAATCCAATTTTAAAAAAAAAAAACCTTTTTCAAGAATAAACCTAAAGTATGAACTAGCGCTATAGCACGATGGTTGATTTTCGATACAGGCGTGTAACAGACTCAAAAGTTCTCTTTGTGTTCAAGTTGTAATGTTGTTGTTTTTTTTTATAATGTACACATTTCATAAGTGTATGTCAATATTTTACTAGTCAATAAACCCATTTTACTGACGTTGTACACATTTTCCTGATGTAAGTTCTCATTTTACTAGTGTATGAACATATTTTACTATTAAATGTACTACGCATTTGACTGATGTAAGTACGCATTTTACTAATGTATGAACACATTTTACTATTGAATGTACACATTTTACTAAGGTATGTGCACATTTTCCTAATGTATAAACACATTTTAATAGTGTACGTATTGGTTTTTTCTAAAGTATGTACAAAGTTTTTTTTACTTGCGAATGTACTTATCAAACCAACAAAATTTAAAGGAAATGGCTATAAAGCAGACTGAAAAAGACGCATCGAAAAATCACAAAGAATTGGGATACATTTGATAAAGATGCAGCGCTGACAAGAAAATTTAAAAAAATAAAAAAAATTATAAAAAATTATATAATATAAATGTGCGTAAAAGAAAATAATATTAATGTGCGCACACAAGAAACAATACAAAATAACTAGACGGTAATAGCTAGTGCATGCGATGTGCAACAAATACACAATGATCACAACATTTAAGTATTCTGTTTTCAGCATGTTTTATTATATATTTATTGGTAAGACTAAAATTATGTATGCCGATTATGTCTAAAGTTTAATTTCTGCCTTGCTCGTTAATTAAGAGGGCAAGAACCCATTTAAATATTTCAAATAATTTTTGAAAATTTTCAATGCATGCATGGAATTGATTTACTCTGAATAATGAAACCAGAATTATTATTATTATTATTTGCTTATCCCAAATATTAGAACAAGCATATACATATATAATAGCGATTTAGGGTCTGCGTTAAATCGAAAGTAAAGAATTAATACAACAGTATTCCAGTTTAAAATACAATCATGAAAAAAAAAATCGGATCTGCCCGAAACCAAAAAATAACCTAGCCTACCGATCAATCCTAAGGGGATATAACTCTATGCAAAGGTTTTGCAGGGTACAGCTAGTATTAGTTATTAGTCACTAATTAATATTTTTTAAATATTTTATTGAAACTCTTGTTGAACAATTCCATTTGAAGAAGATTATAACAAAAAAGCCAAACCATAAATTAAAAATTAGTAATTTCACTTTACCATAGAGAAATAGAAATGTGAGATTTTTAATTCATAGCCGTTCAGCTTTATGAAGTTTAAATCGAATGGAACAGGAACACTGACATTTTCAAGTTAATGTTTCATTTTTTTTTTAATTCATTGGAAGCATAGGCTATGGAACTTATGTTGTACTACACAAAATGCATATAACATGAAGAAATATATAATGTCTATATCTACCTATTTATATATACATTTGTACATATATAGCTTTGATATAGCTTTATATATGTACCATAAACATGAACTTTTATAAATTCACAAGACTTATTGGTGGACGATTTGTCTCTAAATCTTCATGACTTTTAAAACAAAATAGCAATAACATGGCTGGTATGACATACTTTTCCACTCCACTGCTCTGGGTCTGTTGTTGTAACTCCCCATTGGTGGGTTTGCTCTAAGGCCTGAAAGTGAGAAATCAATAGAATGAAATGATATAAAAATGAAAACGAAGTGGCTACGGGACTAAGTAACGGGAACTCCGTATTATTTTTTTCCGGGTCCAGCTATAGATGCACATTTTTTGTTTTCGGGGCTAGGGTAATTGTTAGGGTTAGGAATAGGGTTAGGATTAGGAATAAGGTTAGGGTTAGGGATAGGGTTAGGGTTAGGAGCAATATCTATAGCCGGACCCCGAAAAAAAATTCGGAGTCCAGCTATTGCGCATGCGCACATCCCAGCCGTAAAAAAATAAAGTCCGTCTAGAGCGCTAGAGCGTATGTTGAACCCCGGAAAAAAATAATACGGAGTCCCGTTCCTTGGTCCCGTAGCCACTGAGAAATGAAAAAAGCTTCCGAAACAGGACCGCAATTGACTATGGTTTAATTTAAATGTTTAAACAAGTTATAACTCCAGTTCCGAAATTAAACGTTCCTAAAAGTCGTTCAAATTCCGAATGATACAATTTCCGAATCACTTATATAAATCAAATAAAACTCATTTATGCAGAAAAAAAAATAGTTTGCTCAAAATACTCTAAATTTAAAGTGAACAATGAAAAAAACCTTTTATATGGCCAATATAAAAGCAATAATTTGTTTGTTTGTTAGTTTTAAAATAAAAGCTTTAAGTAGCATCGAAAAGAAAAAAAGTTGCAGAAATCTAACTTAATTAAAAAAAATTTCATAATCTGGAGAAATTTCTGAGGAAAAATAAAAATGAGCAGATCGTTTAATAACCCGTTTCAAATCCAAAGCATGCTGGTGATCGATTTAGAATTTTTGCTTAAAAATTCCTAAATAGTTTTTTGAGTCTTAGCTATTATTGTTTTTTTTTCTTAAAAAGTACACAAAAGTAGTGACTACAATTAAATTACATTTTTTAAAACCTGTTGAATTATTATGTGTCCATTAATTTTTTTTTTAATTCCAGAAATCGAAGCGGGAAAAACATATATATATATTGTAACTTCATTATTATAGTTAAAATTAAGTATTAAGATGAAAGTCAGCCATCGACAGTGTTAAAACAGTACAAATAATACAGGTACAATCAAAGGGGGAGGGGTAGTGAATCCAATAGCCAATGCGGTCAACGCGTTGCAGAATGATGAAAAAAAAACGACGCTATTTAGAAATAGCCATCATGCTGCTAATTACCAGAGATGTTCCGAGTAATGACCATACAAGTACAGGTACGAGTAGCCAAGGTGCAACTATGAGCACTAATACAGGTACGAGTAGCCAAGGTGCAAGTACGAGTACTAATACAGGTTCAAGTAGCCATGGTGCAAGTACGAGTACAAATACAGGTACAAGTAGCCATGGTACAAGTACGAGTACAAATACAGGTTACAAGTAGCCATGGTGCAAGTAACGATACGAGTGCAAGTACGTGTCAGAGCACATGTACGGGTACGAGCACTAATACGGGTACGAGTAAAAGTACTTCGGAAATGCACACGAGTAGTACCGGAGTACAAGTACTTGGTAAAATAAGTTCCAAGTACCCCCCCCCCAACCTCTGCTAATTACAACTGCTCCACTCATGTCGGATTTACGCAATACACTACGCCCCTTTGCTTGCGACCTAGAGACCGTACAACTAAACAATATACGTACCTAATGGTCCTAGTGATCTTTCATGTTCTTCTTTTTAAACGGAAAGCAAAATAAAATAAAAAAAAAGAAGAAGAAAAAAGAAATTAAGATTTTGCAAATACAATTTAACAATAGAATCAAGTGTCTGGGTAAAGGTGGTAAAGGTTGTAAAAATTTGTTCATGAAAACTTAAAATCTTTTATGGCACAGAAAACATATGGAGTAGGCATAGATATTTAAGACTAGATCGCTTACGGGCTATGCATAGATATATATTGTGCGGACCATAACTTTAAAAAGAGAAGAGTACAATTCTGTATAACTTATATATTTTTACAAATTCTTTGCAACTATGATTACATAGTTTGAGATCTAAAAAAATGATAAACTTTATAAACAGGTTTAAAAAATTCTTCGAAGACGGAATCACATGAAATAATACAAGATTATATTATTACTAATCATCAACTATAATTTTTTCGGACACATCAGTTGATTTTAAAAGCGCCAACCTCTAGCATGAATGGGGATTTTTTTTTAAAGGTTTCGTACCCCGAAGAAAAAAAAATACGGGATACTTTTTTCGTATCCGTAGCCAGTGCCTTTTTTTTTAATTAAAAGGAAGGAAATATTTTTCGGTTAAAAAATAAAGAACTGTACAGAATTGTACTCTTCTCTTTTTAAAGTAAGGGTCTTTCTCGGTCTCTATTAAATAAGCATAAGCGATCTAGTCTTATATATCTATGGGAGTAGGCCTACTAGATTCGATACTTTTATTTATAATACACACAATAGATCCATGTCTCCCAAACCTTTATTTTTTTTTTTTGCACCTTCGCCCCCTTTTGATTAGTGAATAGCCCATCCCCCCCTTCCTCCCCAGTAGGACGTGGGCAACCATATGCGAAATGTTGAAATAGTCGTGTGCATGTGTCATGCTACCTATTCCTTTAATAACACACACACACATACATACACATTTTTCAAGTAGCGAAACACATCAATAGTCTTGTGTATTTGTTAAATTAAGCTCTGACACGTATGTATGTAAATATTATACATATATATATATATATATATATATATATATATATTAGTAGTAGTATATATATATATATATAATCAACTTATATCAAAACATCAGCGAAATATGAGAGACAATTCGCGGCTCCGCTTGGGTTGGTTCATCATTGTTCCGGCTACACGCTTTACCTTGGCCAGTTTTGTTTTACCTAGAATGGCCAACCAGCCGGTCACGCGTAAAAGGTTACGCCTGGATTCCTCGAGTCATCTACAATAATCTCCTCGCATTGTTCTCTTTCCCCCGGGGGATGTCACTCGATCAAGTTGATCACCGTCTATTTGTGTACCAAAACATTGATAATTGATGTGTATTCTTTTCACTGGTAGGGGAATGGGGGAGTTTGTTGTGCGGCAATATTTATAATAATAACACACTTCAAAATGTGTCAAGTTATAAAACAGAGGTAACGCATGCCCACTTCAAAACTATTTGAGGACCTAGGCAGGCAAAACGCAACAAAGAAACAACTGCTTGTTACCTTTTAGCAACAGATTAGAATGAGTTCGTGCTAAAAAGGAACAGATAAGGGTTTTTTTTGGCTGTTTATGCTGCGATGGGGAGGGGAGAGAAGTCATAGATATGGTTAATTTGCATATTCAAAAGAATTGCACTGCATGCCTTCGCATCTTTGTGACTTGCTGGTTGTTATGATGTAAGAGATTCACATCTGCGACGCGTAAACTATGGTTTCGAGTCACAACGGTCCCACTGGTCTTACTCTTCCCCTCCTCTCCCAACCCCCACACGCATTACAACGAAGATTGATGCTAGCATAGTACGACAGATACCATGTGCGACCGTGAGGCAGTTTTTAATAATGTGTACTTATTTTTTATTATTATTATTAAATTGCTCCCATTGCAGGGTGGTCTACGGGTCACAACCTTCCCGCCCCCCCCCTCTAGAGCCGAAGTTCTCAACCTTTTTTCGCGGCTGTACCCCAAAGGGTGCGAAAGTATGCCCCCCCCCCACACGTAAGCTCTTAAAAAAATTCTTTGATTGTTTTAAACGAAAATTATATGTCACTGCGTAGCGTACCCCTGCGCGAGATTTCCCCGCACCCCTCGGGGAAAGAGTATCACCGGTTGAGGACATCGGTTCTAGAGATGCCAAGTGGTTTGCGTACATTAAAAATAGAATACCTCCGCATATGACCGTATCACAGCGTTATCTACTCAAACACCATGGTTGCCATCTCACAGCGAGGCCCTGAACGCTTGAATACCAAAGTTCCGACACCCCCCCCCCCCTCGTTTTCATCCACGTCAATATTTTTTTTCGGGTATGAAGCGACAGTTCCGGTACAGATATAAAATGCTTCACTTCCGTGTTGTTGTAATTTTTTAAAATTCGTATTTTACGTATATCTATTTTTTTGTGTTTGCATACATATATATATATATATATATATATATATATGTGTGTGTGTGTATATGTGTGTGTGTGTCTCGACGTGCGTCACTCCACCCTGCTTTCATTGTTTATTGATGTATGTTTAATAATTAAATGATTATTGCGAAACGTGTTTTTGCGGCCGTCCCATCGCAGTGGCTTGACACCGACAGGGAGAGGGATAGAAGGAGTGGGAGGTGGAGATGGGAAGTGGGGTGTATTAATGGATGGATATATATATATCACCGTTTCGTAAGGAAGTAGGACACAGAAAAAAGTATTATACTTGAATCTAGATGTGTGACTCGGGCTGGAAGTGACCCCCCCACCCTCCCACCCACACACGGCACCACGGGCCCTTGATAATCGATGATTCGCCGCTTCCATCTAACGTCATTTGAATCTAAAGCCCGTGTTACCTTAAACATGTCTATGTTTTTAAATTCCCCCCTCTCCCCTTTCCCCCACCCCCTTTCCCCACTTCCCCCCAGACCTTTTTTTTTGTTGATACCCTTGCGTCTTATTCTTCTAAGGCGGTGGGTCTCAAATTTAAGAGCATTTACTTTCATTAACAACGTAAAGTATTTCGGTACAACATAAAATATCCCCATCTCATTATCATTTATATTTTATACAAATATATATAATATAATAATAGCGTTTTGGGCGCTGCGTTAAATCGAAAGTAAAGAATTGATACAACAGCATTCCAGTTTAAAATACTATCATGAAAAAATCGGATCTGCCCGAAACCAACAAATAACCTCGCCTGCCGATAAAGCCTAAGGGGATATAACTCTATGCAAATGTTTTGCAGGGTACAGCTAGTAATATAATAATAGCGTTTTGGGCGCTGCGTTAAATCGAAAGTAAAGAATTAATACAACAGTATTCCAGTTTAAAATACAATCATGAAAAAAAAAATCGGATCTGCCCGAAACCAAAAAATAACCTCGCCTGCCGATCAAGCCTAAGGAGATATAACTCTATGCAAATGTTTTGCAGGGTACAGCTAGTTTATAAATATTACGAAGAAGAAGGACGTTACTTGATTAATTAAATAATTTAAAAACACAAACAAGGGTGAAAATTTTTTTAAATAAAAAAAAGGGTCACAAAAATGCTTTCAAAATTAATGAATTCACTTCGTTTTTCAAATTAGTTTATTTTTCAATAAAACAATCAATCACCCATTGCGTGTTTGCCAGAAAATAATTTCCTCTGGAATATTTTAATAAATCATCTGATGTTAGTAGTAGCGTTTCGACTTAGTCTCAGCTTGCCAATTGCCTTGTAATATATATTAGGGTGATAACTATTTTCATTATTTTTCGTAACGAAACTGAAACCCCTCACATTCGAGGAACAATTATATGCAGATGACAGTAGCAACATTAATTTTTTTTTAAATTGAAAAAAGTTCCCCCTATTTTTAATTTTTCGTTCACATATCGCGCAGTTTGAACTCGCCCCAGCTTGGGGTGAGTTCACAATATATAACTATTTCATTATTGTTATAACTTCTTTTATTTTCTGTTTCAGGTGCAAATATATAATATATATTCTGGAATATTTTAGAACATTGTGGAATATTTTTGAATATTTTGGATAAACTATCTCGTTTTCAGTGCAAGATTGCAAGTCTTACTGTCAGGATAGTGAAAGTAGATAGACATGGATAGATAGAAAGACATATTGTTAGACAGATAGACAGATAGGCTAAACAATCTCACACGGATGCCTACAAACCGTCAAATTCTTGGAAACTTCACTTTTCTGTTCAATAGCCAGAAACGGCGACTGGATCGAATCAAAATTATGATTACGGATATAGAATTGCTTTGGAGGGAAATTCTAGACTTTCCACTATTATCCAGCGCACTCATCAGAAAGAAACTCAATTGCCTGATTGATTTATATGACAAAAACAAAAAGAATCCGTCTGATAAATTTACTACAACACTTTCTCAGTTATTTGATGTCACCAACGTTAATGGAGAATGGAAAAGCACGGAGGATAAAGAACTCTACCAGAGGCAAGTTAAGAGTGGAGGAAAGATTGGTTATTCAATGGTCAAACAAGCCCCTTTGGAATCAATCCACCCAAGAAAACGAATCCGACTATCAAAAACCCAATCACAAGCCAGCTCTTCTCAATCGCAACCTATACAAACACATACAACTGTCTCAGAATCTTCGGATTCTGAAACCTCTGCTTCTTCACCCGACTTGCCAACCTATTCTTCCACGTCATCTTCTCCTGAATGCAAACCGAAATACCAAAGAGCAAGCACTACAACAGCGGGTTTGCTAGTACTGCAAAACAACATTTCTACACATAAAGCATATGATGTTCTTGCAACCATTGCTGAACAGGGTCACGATGTGCCAGTTCCAAGTCAGGCGGGTGTCTGGAAACGAGTAATCTCTGTAGGACGTAAAATGAAAACCAAAATTGTTCAAAAACTTCAAAGCAAAGAACTCTATTGTCTCCAGTTTGATGGTAAAAGAGTTCAAGGGGAAGAGTATCAAGTAGTTCTGCTGAAAAATATGACAACCGAAATCAAACTTGGTATTATTAAATGTGAGAGTGGTTCTGCCGCGGCCATTCACAAGGAACTACATCAGCTACTTGATGAATATGATGCTTGGAAAAATATTGGCATGATAATATGCGACACGACCGCAGTAAATACTGGTCGTTTGCATGGGATTGTAAAGCTCATACAGGATGATGTCTTGAGCAAGGGCTTTCAGAAGCCACAATATATTGGGTGTCAGCACCATGTACTCGACCTCCTTTTGAAACATGTCATGAATTTTTTTATCCAAGAGCCAACGAGCAAACCAAAACTCAACTATTCCTTCATTGACCAATTAACACAAAACTATGTCACTCTTCAGGCTGATTACCGCCTCGTTGCGACAGATGATGTTAGCACAGACGAGAACCCTGGATGGCGAGATGATTTCAAGTTCTTATATGAATTATGTCAGGCATATCGTCATTACAAAACAACTTCACGTTGGCCTCGCATCAACTGGAAGAAACTACCAAATTTACACCAGGCAAGATGGAACTCACGTGCGATATATACTGTTATATCATTTTTTCTGATACCAGAGTGGCGCAACATCCTCACTCCTGCCTGCAACTTCATCTGCTACGAATGGGCAAATGCTTGGTTCCATTCTCAACACTATAATGAAGCGTCCTTCAATGAACTGTTTACCTCACTCATCAGGATAAAATTCAAGAAGGCAATTAAGTGTTTAAAGACCCATTGGTCAGTCGAAAAGTCATTAATTGACATTCCCAGATCTAACCAAATTGCTGAACGTGCTGTGAAACTGATGGAGGAACTTCATGCAAAATCGAGAAAATTTCAATTTTTGAATCTGAAGTTCATAGGAAAAAATATGTTTTAAACATTTCTTGTACATTCTGTACATATTACTAACTGATCTGTATCTTATTTGTTAATAAAAGTTGATTAGTTATTATTGTTACTCTTTTGAGTTAAGCTAAAAAAATAATGTCCTTTTTTTTTGAAAAAAGAAATATTTTTCCACTTTTTTCTTCCGAAAAAGGGGGAGGAGGGGGAACTTTTTTTAAAAAAATCAAAAATGCAATTGATATTCTTAAATTACACATAAAAGTTCCTCAATTGCAAGTGGTTTCATAAAAATATTTTTTTTGTTATCACCCTAATATATATATATATATATATATATATATAATTTCCTTCATATGGCGACGCTCTGTAGCAGGTTGGGCATACACCTTCAGGTCATTTCGTAAAAATGGGAGCATATAGGCATACCTTCAGTTAGAGGCTGTTTGGTATTGATTATGGTACGATGGATAATATATGAGTTTAGACGTTGATTTTGGTACGATGGATATATATCAGTTTATTCTGTTTATAGGATGGTCCTGGTATATTCCTGTTAGGTATTATAAGCCCTTATCAGCTGATATATAAGACTAGAACAATTTTGATTTAGTTTTTACTTTTTATTTTATAACGTGGCTAACATGGTTACCGCCCTCCATCTTGAGAAAAAGCTTTTAGAATATTGAAAAACAAAAATTTCCCCAACTAATTATAATTGTTTAAAAGTTGAAACATGTTACTTCAGCTTAAATCTGGTGCTAAGAGGGCCCCGCTCTCAGGAACTCCTGTCATGGGCCCCCATATAGCTGAGCCGAGGGCCCTCAAAGACCCAAGAATGGCACCGCGGCCTTGGCTGCCTTAAGAAGGTAAATTGGTCGTCTTATCGACTATACCATGTGTGTGTGAAGTCCCAGTTAAGACGAGATGACATCTTTTAGATCCCTATAAACCACGGGAGACATGGCAGGGACTTAAGCCATGTCCTGAAATATCCATAGGTCCTCAACTGAGATCGAACCGGGGACTCTCAGGTTGACAGTCGAATGGTTTACCGCACGACCATGCCGTCCAGCGGCACTACACCATGTAGATTCAGTGATAATATATCCTAACAAGGACCACAGGTTATAGCCGCAGCTGTATCAGTCCACTGTGGTCCACATGTAGCTTCTGTAACACAAAAACAACAGGACAACCAGAAACAAACAAAAAACTATTTAAAAATGAAAAAAAAACAAAAAAAAAAAAAAAACAACAATGTGTTTCTGCAAGCAGACATTCATAGCAAGTAACATTAATTATCATGTCTTATTCACCTAGGGGTGAATTATTCATAAGAATCGATCACAGAATTATGACATATATTGTAAACACATAGTTGCTCATCTAGCTTACTAAAAAAAAAACAACTCTGTATGAGAGATGGTCAAAGGTGGATCTTCTTCCTATAGTCTCGTACGGCTCCTAACAAATCATTTTTTTTCAGTTATTCAATTTCCTTTTTCCCCCTAAAACTTTAATACATTAACTTCGGTACTTCTTTATAAAGTATTATTTTTTAAATTTGTAAAATCCGTCGAACGCCCCCCCCCCCCATTAATTGACTTCCTTTGTGGACACGCCTATACATATATTTATAAATAGGCGAAATGCATACTCGTGGCTCTAACAGATTAACATCTTTTCCTTTAAGGCACCTTACCAAAAAAAAAACGATATTTACAAAATATAACTATTGATAGTACATTTTACAAACAAGTAAAAGTGCGATACACTTCCTACACATTTTGCGGTCTTCAGTCGGGGGGGGGGGGGAGCGCTATCCTGTTGAAGACCAGGGTGGGGTTATGGAGCTTCCACTCACCCCCACCCTATTATCCCGGACTCCTTCATACAGTGTAAAATGTCACACAAAGTCCGATTATAGTCCGGCTCCACACTTAGCATTAAATTACCATGTCTGTGGCCGTGTTGACTTGTCGTTTTATCACGATTCCTGGATGCGGCTACCTCCAGGGCCGGGACCGGGGTCATAGGCAAGGCCAGAACGTGGAAGTTTTGAGGAAAATGCAAACAAACCAAATACACACATAAAAAGGGGTGTTGGGGGTGGAAGTTTTAGATAGAAGAGAATGAGGGAGAGAAGGAAAAAGCTTTGCTCATCTTTGTTCTATTTCTCTCTATTTGTTTTTATATCAGTTAAGAAAAGTTCCATAGAAAGACTTGTTTGCTAAACTTTATAGTGGACGAAAAAAATTGATTTTGTTGTTTTATTTCATGTCATGTCTCCACTACTTACCGTTGGTTTTTATACATACATACACACATACACGCACACGCACACGTACACACACACGCACGCACGCACACACACACACACATATATATATATATATATATATATATATTACTTTCTGAATGCCAGGCTAGAAACAGTTTACAACCGATATTTTTTTTAGTTAAACCTATTTGACATTTTCTTTTTTTTACAAAAGGGTTAGTAAAAATAAAAAAAAAAAAAAAGAAACCACCTGCTGTTTCCAAAATATTTTAAAATCTTTATTATTCGCTTCAAGCTGTTGAAATTTTGAGAGAAATCATAATAACCAATGAGAGTTATAATAATAAAATATCAAATGTCATGATGTAAAATTTAAGGCAATATCTTTTCTTTAAGAGTTAGCGCCAAAAATGAGTTTTTTATTATTTTATCATCTTGCAGTAAGTAAATCAATGTATGTGATATAATGATACATTACTTCTATTGTACCCCTTGTTTAATTTAGTAATAAAAGAAATTGTAGACATTCTAAGTCTGTAATATTTTAATGTTAAAAATTTGTCATTTTATGAGTTCAAGTGATACAAACTGGCGGTCACACTTTTTATTCAGTCAATATAATTTCTAAAAATACATTAATGACGTAAGGTTTTGTTTTTAATCTTTAGTAGGCCTACATAGTGTGAAGACGAAAGACTGAAAAAAAAAATCTTTTGTATTATATATTTGTTATACTTAATATTGTTAACAAGATTAAAAGATTATTAAAAAATATTACGAGTAGCACTCTAGGCAAGGAAAAGTTCAGACCTGTGCAATTTAACAGACCAGTGCTATACTTGTCATATATAATAATACTCATTTCCAGTGTGCGTTAAATCGAAAGTAAAGAATTAATACAACAGTATTCCAGTTTAAAATACAACCATGAAAAAAATCGGATCTCCCCGAAACCAAAAAATAACCTAGCCTACCGATCAAGCATAAGGGGATATAACTCTATGCAAAGGTTTTGCAGGGTACAGCTTGTGACACCATAATACATTTCAACCTTGTCCCTCGTTTATAACCATCACCAAATACTTAATTTGCATCGGACTCTATAAGAATTTAGTTAACTAGCCGGATCGTTTTAAATTATATATTGTCATCGATACTACACAAGTGTTCGAAAATTTCAAATTGATTAGGCCTTGAGAAGCTAGTGGCAATTAATTCCGAATCTTTTTAAACAGTTTAGAACAGACAGACAGACAGGCAGACATGGGCAAGTTAAAATAAAGCCTTTAAATAAAAATTGCAATTTTTCTGGCAAATGCTTTTTTTTTTTGGTTAGTTGTTTTCGACCGTTTAATGTGATGTCTTAAAAAAAATTAACAATAAAAAGAAGTTGACAGATTATACAAATGAATGAGAAAGATTACTGGAATTCGGAAACAATTAAGAAATAAATGTGAAAATATAACATGTAATCTGCACACTCAAGAAAGCATTACATATTAAAAAGTTAGAAAACGTTTGCCTGATGTTATGCTTTTCTTTGGTTACATGCGTTTTTTTAATAAGATAATAAACGATTCTATTGACAACTTGCAGCTAATGCCTTTATCCCTAAAGCAGCAGCAAAAGGTGCTCGAAAAAAAAAGACTCGTTGAATCATCAGTGAAATAGTCTTTGCAATGTATTTAAAAATATAAGACCTCTTTAAAAATCACTTTCTGTGAGAGGGTACTGCCTCTACTTTATTGTGTTTATAGTTTAAAGCTGCATACATCAGTGTGTGAGTGATGTCCCTGTAAGGATGAGATGGAATCTCTAGATCCTATAAACCACTAATGGGACGATTTTTTTTTTGCAGTGCCCTTCTTTCATCCCCAACCATTGCCGATAGTGCAATGGCCATGGAGGCACCACGGGAGACATTGTGCGGACATGACCTGAAATATACATTGGTCCTCACCGAAGATCGAACCAGTGATCTTCATGTCCACAGTCGATTGCTTTACCACACGACCACTCTGCTTTTATTGTAAGTATTACATTTAATGATCATAAATGTCAAATAAATGGTACTGGACAAAAATAAGGCACAAGTATTTTCGTAACAGTGCACTATGTCCTCGGTTCTCAACCTTTTTTGGCGACTGTACCTGACTGTACCCGACTGTACCCCTAAAGGTGGAAAAATTATGTCCCTCACACGTCTTGGTTATTTATAGACGAAAATTACACGTCCCTGCGTATCCCAGCATAAGCTTTCCCGTACCCTTTGGAGTACCCAAACCGCCGACTGAGAACCGCGGCGTTATGTAGCATACATAACTTACTTTTTACTAATAGTAATGACGTTATCGTCTTTATTTAATTCATAAAAAAAGTAAAGTTCCCTTAGCCCTAACAAACCATCGGGGCAGATGAAGTGTAGAATTCATCTGTTTCTATAACCTCACCGCTTTTACTTCCCCAACTTAAGTCAGGTACCCATTTAAAGCTGGGTGGACTTGTTGGACGACTTTGTACCATAGTTCACCTGGAAAAATTCCATGGGATTCACCGAGGATCGAACCCAGGACTCTCAGTCGAGTACCTACACCACTCGGCCACCCGTCCCACTAATTTAGTTCATGAAATGATTTATTAGTTTTAAATATAATTCTTATTTTATACAGCTCAACTGTGGCTCATTTATTATTATTATTTTTTTTTACCTTATCTCATTTTTTCCGTGATTTTACTATCAGCGTGATATTACGAAAACGGTGAATCGATATTTTGTGTAAAATATTAAATATTTAGCCTTTCATAGCTTTAATCCAATACAGACCATAAAGTAGAGACATTACCCTAAACAAACGACCAATCAGATAGTGATTTTAAAATTCTCTTAAAATTTTAATAAGCGAGATTGCAGAGAAACTATTTTTACATAGATTCAATGGCAGATTGGTTTTCTTTCAGGCATCATTTTCAGCACTAACATATAAAATAGGTTTTTACCTGCTAGTAGTCTATTGACCTGCAAGTAGTCTATTGAACAATAGAAAAAAAAAAGAGAGTCAAGTGTACACAGCAGTGATAGAAACATTTATTTAGAGGACACGTTTTGTTAGGTGGAGTTAGCTAAACCAGTGCTTCTCAAACTTTTTGAAGTCACGGCCCCCTTGGAATGCAAATCAATATGTCGCGGCCCCCCAATTTTTTTTTGTTTTGGTTTAAATTGCTTAAATTTATAATTTTAAACTTCTTCATGCAAACTTTTACTAGTCAATACATGATTTTTCTAATGTTAACAATGTTAGAGTGAAAGGATGCAACATATAAAATAAACTAGATTTTATTTTAAACATATATTAATACTATTTACATACAATACATTAGGTTAATTATATTTTATGTGTCACATTTTTCGAAATTCCACGCGGCCCACCACTTTGAAAAGCACTGATCTAGACTGACAGGACAGGATACAACAATGTAGAAATATATATATAAAAGAAATGATGCATTTTAAGAAACCAGCAACTATACATTGCTTTGTAGTTTGACCAATAACATATCTACATTAGCTAACCCATTGAGTTGAATTAACTTTACCTGATAAAATTTCATGTTTATTCCTAAGCATGATAGACCAGTGATTCTTAAAGTGTGGGTTCGGACTTAGTTCTCCAGAGACCCAAAATTTTTCTGAGGCTCTGCCTAGAGCCCCAAATATTTATGAGGCTCTGCCTAGAGACCCCACCTTTTTATAAGGCTCTGCCAAGGGACCCAAATAAGTTCTTAGACTCTGACTAGGGACACCAAATATCTGAGGCTCTGCCTAAGGATCCCAAATTTCTGAGACACTGCCAAGGGAACCCCAAATATCTCCCAAACAAATCTAAGAAAGACGTCTAAGGTCATATCGTGACACAATTACATCATCACCGATACTTTTTAAAAAAAGGTATGTACCGTTGATCTTTAAATGAGACGAAGTGAAGTGCCGTTGTAACAAATTGGGGGCGGGGGACGGGAGGGGGGGGGAGCAGCCGTTAACGAGTATAAAGCCATCAACACCATATTAATATTGATACAGAACAAAATAATATAAAATATGGCCGCTTTCGGGAAAAACCGATTTATATTAACAATGCGCATTCTATATAATTTATATTCAGTGTTATAGTACCTAGTATGCTGATATCGGATGTTATTTTTATCAAAGACTAAACTGTTAAAACCCTACCCACCTCACCGTCACAGACAAGCACACACACACACACACACACAAACATTACATGCATGGATAACATCCCAGACATGTAGATCGTTTAATAAAATATAGCACTAACGATTATCATCTACGGGAAGGGGGGGTCAAATTTTTTTAACTAAGACCTAAATTGTGTAGTGTATATTGTTATTAAACCACCACGTGCAATCACTTATAGGACAAAAATTTCACCCTCCCAGCCCCCCTCCACTCTGACAATGGCGTAAATTGGAAGCAACTTGTGATCTGCTCCGATCAGCATTTATTCTGCCATCATACAGGGGCGGTATATGCCTTATTCTGGTATTTTTTTTTTGCAAAGTTCCATCCCCCCCCCCCCCCCAAAGTGCCACTAAAGCTAGTCAGGCCACTAATAAAGCTAGTTACGCCACTAAAGCTAGTTACGCCACTAAAGCTAGTTACGCCACTAAAGCTAGTCAGGCCACTAATAAAGCTAGTTACGCCACTAAAGCTAGTTACGCCACTAAAGCTAGTTACGCCACTAAAGCTAGTTCCGCCACTAAAGCTAGTTACGCCACTAAAGCTAGTTACGCCACTAAAGCTAGTCAGGCCACAAATAAAGCTAGTTCCGCCACTAAAGCTAGTTACGCCACTAAAGCTAGTCAGGACACTAATAAAGCTAGTTACGCCACTAAAGCTAGTTACGCCACTTATTAAGCTAGTCAGGCCACAAATAAAGCTAGTTCCGCCACTAAAGCTAGTTACGCCACTAAAGCTAGTCAGGACACTAATAAAGCTAGTTACGCCACTAAAGCTAGTTACGCCACTTATTAAGCTAGTTACGCCACTAAAGCTAGTCAGGCCACTAATAAAGCTAGTTACGCCACTAAAGCTAGTTACGCCACTAATAAAGCTAGTTACGCCACTAAAGCTAGTTACGCCACTAAAGCTAGTTACGCCACTAAAGCTAGTTACGCCACTTATTAAGCTAGTTACGCCACTAAAGCTAGTCAGGCCACTAATAAAGCTAGTTACGCCACTAAAGCTATTTCCGCCACTAAAGCTAGTTACGCCACTAAAGCTAGTTACGCCACTAAAGCTAGTTACGCCACTAAAGCTAGTCAGGCCACAAATAAAGCTAGTTCCGCCACTAAAGCTAGTTACGCCAATAAAGCTAGTCAGGCCACTAATAAAGCTAGTTACGCCACTAAAGCTAGTTACGCCACTAAAGCTAGTTCCGCCACTAAAGCTAGTTACGCCACTAAAGCTAGTTACGCCACTAAAGCTAGTCAGGCCACAAATAAAGCTAGTTCCGCCACTAAAGCTAGTTACGCCACTAAAGCTAGTCAGGACACTAATAAAGCTAGTTACGCCACTAAAGCTAGTTACGCCACTTATTAAGCTAGTCAGGCCACAAATAAAGCTAGTTCCGCCACTAAAGCTAGTTACGCCACTAAAGCTAGTCAGGACACTAATAAAGCTAGTTACGCCACTAAAGCTAGTTACGCCACTTATTAAGCTAGTTACGCCACTAAAGCTAGTCAGGCCACTAATGAAGCTAGTTACGCCACTAAAGCTAGTTACGCCACTAATAAAGCTAGTTACGCCACTAAAGCTAGTTACGCCACTAAAGCTAGTTACGCCACTAAAGCTAGTTACGCCACTTATTAAGCTAGTTACGCCACTAAAGCTAGTCAGGCCACTAATAAAGCTAGTTACGCCACTAAAGCTATTTCCGCCACTAAAGCTAGTTACGCCACTAAAGCTAGTTACGCCACTAAAGCTAGTTACGCCACTAAAGCTAGTCAGGCCACTAATAAAGCTAGTTACGCCACTAAAGCTAGTTACGCCACTAAAGCTAGTTACGCCACTAAAGCTAGTCAGGCCACTAATAAAGCTAGTTACGCCACTAAAGCTAGTTACGCCACTAAAGCTAGTTACGCCACTAACGCTAGTTACGCCACTAAAGCTAGTTACGCCACTTATTAAGCTAGTTAAGCCACTAAAGCTAGTCAGGCCACTAATAAAGCTAGTTACGCCACTAAAGCAAGTTACGCCACTAAAGCTAGTTACGCCACTAAAGCTAGTCAGGCCACTAATAAAGCTAGTTACGCCACTAAAGCTAGTTACGCCACTAACGCTAGTTACGCCACTAAAGCTAGTTACGCCACTTATTAAGCTAGTTAAGCCACTAAAGCTAGTCAGGCCACTAATAAAGCTAGTTACGCCACTAAAGCTAGTTACGCCACTAAAGCTAGTTACGCCACTAAAGCTAGTCAGGCCACTAATAAAGCTAGTTACGCCACTAAAGCTAGTTACGCCACTAAAGCTAGTTACGCCACTAAAGCTAGTTACGCCACTAAAGCTAGTCAGGCCACTAATAAAGCTAGTTACGCCACTAAAGCTAGTTACGCCACTAAAGCTAGTTACGCCACTAAAGCTAGTTACGCCACTAAAGCTAGTTACGCCACTAAAGCTAGTTACGCCATTAAAGCTAGTCAGGCCACTAATAAAGCTAGTTACGCCACTAAAGCTAGTTACGCCACTAAAGCTAGTCAGGCCACTAATAAAGCTAGTTACGCCACTAAAGCTAGTTACGCCACTAAAGCTAGTTACGCCACTAAAGCTAGTCAGGCCACTAATAAAGCTAGTTACGCCACTAAAGCTAGTTACGCCACTAAAGCTAGTTACGCCACTAAAGCTAGTTACGCCACTAAAGCTAGTCAGGCCACTAATAAAGCTAGTTACGCCACTAAAGCTAGTTACGCCACTAAAGCTAGTTACGCCACTAAAGCTAGTTACGCCAATAAAGCTAGTCAGGCCACTAATAAAGCTAGTTACGCCACTAAAGCAAGTTACGCCACTAAAGCTAGTTACGCCACTAAAGCTAGTTACGCCACTAAAGCTAGTTACGCCATTAAAGCTAGTCAGGCCACTAATAAAGCTAGTTCCGCCACTAAAGCTAGTTACGCCACTAAAGCTAGTCAGGACACTAATAAAGCTAGTTACGCCACTAAAGCTAGTCAGGCCACTAATAAAGCTAGTTACGCCACTAAAGATAGTTACGCCACTAAAGCTAGTTACGCCACTAAAGCTAGTTACGCCACTAAAGCTAGTTACGCCACTAAAGCTAGTCAGGCCACTAATAAAGCTAGTTCCGCCACTAAAGCTAGTTACGCCACTAAAGCTAGTTACGCCACTTATTAAGCTAGTTACGCCACTAAAGCTAGTCAGGCCACTAATAAAGCTAGTTACGCCACTAATGCTAGTTACGCCACTAATAAAGCTAGTTACGCCACTAAAGCTAGTTACGCCACTAATAAAGCTAGTTACGCCACTAAAGCTAGTCAGGCCACTAATAAAGCTAGTTCCGCCACTAAAGCTAGTTACGCCACTAATAAAGCTAGTTCCGCCACTAAAGCTAGTTACGCCACTAAAGCTAGTCAGACCACTAATAAAGCTAGTTACGCCACTAAAGCTAGTTACGCCACTAATAAAGCTAGTTACGCCACTAAAGCTAGTTACGCCACTAAAGCTAGTTACGCCACTAAAGCTAGTTACGCCACTTATTAAGCTAGTTACGCCACTAAAGCTAGTCAGGCCACTAATAAGGTTAGTTACGCCACTAAAGCTAGTTACGCCACTAAAGCTAGTTACGCCACTAAAGCTAGTTACGCCACTAACACTAGTTACGCCGATAAAGCTAGTTACGCCACTTATTAAGCTAGTTAAGCCACTAAAGCTAGTCAGGCCACTAATAAAGCTAGTTACGCCACTAAAGCTAGTTACGCCACTAAAGCTAGTTACGCCACTAAAGCTAGTCAGGCCACTAATAAAGCTAGTTACGCCACTAAAGCGAGTTCCGCCACTAAAGCTAGTTACGCCACTAAAGCTAGTCAGGCCACTAATAAAGCTAGTTACGCCACTAAAGCTAGTTACGCCACTAAAGCTAGTTACGCTACTAAAGCTAGTTACGCCAATAAAGCTAGTCAGGCCACTAATAAAGCTAGTTACGCCACTAAAGCAAGTTACGCCACTAAAGCTAGTTACGCCACTAAAGCTAGTTACGCTACTAAAGCTAGTTACGCCAATAAAGCTAGTCAGGCCACTAATAAAGCTAGTTAGGCCACTAAAGATAGTTACGCCACTAAAGCTAGTCAGGCCACTAATAAAGCTAGTTCCGCCACTAAAGCTAGTTACGCCACTAAAGCTAGTCAGGACACTAATAAAGCTAGTTACGCCACTAAAGCTAGTCAGACCACTAATAAAGTTAGTTACGCCACTAAAGATAGTTACGCCACTAATAAAGCTAGTTACGCCACTAAAGCTAGTTACGCCACTAAAGCTAGTCAGGCCACTAATAAAGCTAGTTACGCCACTAAAGCTAGTTACGCCACTTATTAAGCTAGTTACGCCACTAAAGCTAGTCAGGCCACTAATAATGTTAGTTACGCCACTAAAGCTAGTTACGCCACTAAAGCTAGTTACGCCACTAACACTAGTTACGCCACTAAAGCTAGTTACGCCACTTATTAAGCTAGTTAAGCCACTAAAGCTAGTCAGGCCACTAATAAAGCTAGTTACGCCACTAAAGCTAGTTACGCCACTAAAGCTAGTTACGCCACTAAAGCTAGTCAGGCCACTAATAAAGCTAGTTACGCCACTAAAGCTAGTTACGCCACTAAAGCTAGTTACGCCACTAAAGCTAGTCAGGCCACTAATAAAGCTAGTTACGCCACTAAAGCGAGTTCCGCCACTAAAGCTAGTTACGCCACTAAAGCTAGTTACGCCAATAAAGCTAGTCAGGCCACTAATAAAGCTAGTTACGCCACTAAAGCAAGTTACGCCACTAAAGCTAGTTACGCCACTAAAGCTAGTTACGCTACTAAAGCTAGTTACGCCAATAAAGCTAGTCAGGCCACTAATAAAGGTAGTTAGGCCACTAAAGATAGTTACGCCACTAAAGCTAGTCAGGCCACTAATAAAGCTAGTTCCGCCACTAAAGCTAGTTACGCCACTAAAGCTAGTCAGGACACTAATAAAGCTAGTTACGCCACTAAAGCTAGTCAGACCACTAATAAAGTTAGTTACGCCACTAAAGATAGTTACGCCACTAATAAAGCTAGTTACGCCACTAAAGCTAGTTACGCCACTAAAGCTAGTCAGGCCACTAATAAAGCTAGTTACGCCACTAAAGCGAGTTCCGCCACTAAAGCTAGTTACGCCACTAAAGCTAGTTACGCCAATAAAGCTAGTCAGGCCACTAATAAAGCTAGTTACGCCACTAAAGCAAGTTACGCCACTAAAGCTAGTTACGCCACTAAAGCTAGTTACGCTACTAAAGCTAGTTACGCCAATAAAGCTAGTCAGGCCACTAATAAAGCTAGTTAGGCCACTAAAGATAGTTACGCCACTAAAGCTAGTCAGGCCACTAATAAAGCTAGTTCCGCCACTAAAGCTAGTTACGCCACTAAAGCTAGTCAGGACACTAATAAAGCTAGTTACGCCACTAAAGCTAGTCAGACCACTAATAAAGTTAGTTACGCCACTAAAGATAGTTACGCCACTAATAAAGCTAGTTACGCCACTAAAGCTAGTTACGCCACTAAAGCTAGTCAGGCCACTAATAAAGCTAGTTACGCCACTAAAGCTAGTTACGCCACTTATTAAGCTAGTTACGCCACTAAAGCTAGTCAGGCCACTAATAAGGTTAGTTACGCCACTAAAGCTAGTTACGCCACTAAAGCTAGTTACGCCACTAACACTAGTTACGCCACTAAAGCTAGTTACGCCACTTATTAAGCTAGTTAAGCCACTAAAGCTAGTCAGGCCACTAATAAAGCTAGTTACGCCACTAAAGCTAGTTACGCCACTAAAGCTAGTTACGCCACTAAAGCTAGTCAGGCCACTAATAAAGCTAGTTACGCCACTAAAGCGAGTTCCGCCACTAAAGCTAGTTACGCCACTAAAGCTAGTCAGGCCACTAATAAAGCTAGTTACGCCACTAAAGCTAGTTACGCCACTAAAGCTAGTTACACCACTAAAGCTAGTTACGCCAATAAAGCTAGTCAGGCCACTAATAAAGCTAGTTACGCCACTAAAGCAAGTTACGCCACTAAAGCTAGTTACGCCACTAAAGCTAGTTACGCTACTAAAGCTAGTTACGCCAATAAAGCTAGTCAGGCCACTAATAAAGCTAGTTAGGCCACTAAAGATAGTTACGCCACTAAAGCTAGTCAGGCCACTAATAAAGCTAGTTCCGCCACTAAAGCTAGTTACGCCACTAAAGCTAGTCAGGACACTAATAAAGCTAGTTACGCCACTAAAGCTAGTCAGGCCACTAATAAACTTAGTTACGCCACTAAAGATAGTTACGCCACTAAAGCTAGTTACGCCACTAAAGCTAGTCAGGCCACTAATAAAGCTAGTTACGCCACTAAAGCTAGTTCCGCCACTAAAGCTAGTTACGCCACTAAAGCTAGTCAGGCCACTAATAAAGCTAGTTCCGCCACTAAAGCTAGTTACGCCACTAAAGCTAGTTACGCCACTTATTAAGCTAGTTACGCTACTAAAGCTAGTGAGGCCACTAATAAAGCTAGTTAATCCACTAGAGCTAGTTACGCCACTAATAAAGCTAGTTACGCCACTAAAGCTAGTTACGCCACTAAAGCTAGTTACGCCACTTATTAAGCTAGTTTAGCCACTAAAGCTAGTCAGGCCACTAATAAAGCTAGTTACGCCACTAAAGCTAGTTACGCCACTTATTAAGCTAGTTAAGCCTCTGATAGATGGCCTACTAGTTGAGCTATGTGACTGGTCATCATGACAAAATGTAAAGAGAAGAAGTATTAAACGGGATAACAACAGTTCCTCCCCCCCCACCCCCACTTTCCCTCGCCATGTCACAGTGCCCTTACCTGACCCGGTCCACCGGGAGCTTTTACTCCTTTTGCTGGACTCGTATGAACTGTCATAGTCGGGTGACTCGGCCTGGTGTGGCTCAAGGTCGCGGCTCATCTTTGAGTTTAACATTTCGTAAAATGCGTTGGCCAGCATCGATGACCTCTTCACCTGAAGATAGAGAGAGAGATAGAGAGAGGGTTAGATAAAACAATATGTTTGTATACTTGTAATTTAATATATCTCTTTTTTCATAAGGGAGCCCTAGACAAGGTACTTTCGGGCACAAGGCAAGGTACTTTCGTTGGCCCTAAACAAGATACTTTTGGTGGCGCTAGACAAGATACTTTCGGTGGGAGGCTCGTAGCGTGCAAGGGGGGAGCCAAGGGGACCCGGCCCCCTGCGTTTTGTCTGCCACCCCCCTGTGCTTGTTTGCTCTACTAAGTAACATTTATTTTCTGCCCCCCCCCTGCTATTGGCCTGGCCCCTGCTGTAGAATGCCTGGCCCCTGCAGTAGAATTTTCACGCTACGGGGCTGTTCGGTGTCCGTAGACAAGGTACTTTCGGTGGCCCTAGACAAGGTACTATCGGTGGCCCTAGACAGGGTACTTTAGGTAATCCTAGGCAAAGTTTTCGAGAGCCTTTAGGATACAGGTAATTTGGAGCCGCCCAGACAAAAGTAATTTAGAGGCCCTTGGAAAAAAATGCTGTCAAGACTGACGCTTGCAGGTACTGAACCCAATTAATCTTTAAAAACTGGGACCCCTAAGGCAATCCGCAACAATAAAATCATTTTACACGGGGGGCATCTGACAAGTGCTGAGATAGCCCTTTTTGTATATGGTGAAATAAAAGCCCTGAATAGAGGCCCCCATCAGCAGTGGCGACCCCAATACAGAAGCCTAGTTAACCTATCTATAAGAATTGCTCTATCGTGTACTTTCAGGGTCGGTGTGATAATCGTAAAAGGGGATGGGGCGCGGCCCCATAACTTTTTCTTCTTCCTTTGGCTCTACAGCCCATTTAGGGCCCTGCCATACTACTCTTCTCCACTTTTCCCCATCCATGGTCTTCTTCCTCCACTCTCTCACTCCTATGGCTTTAAGGTCTTTCTCCACTTCCTCTAACCATCTGCTTCTTGGTCTGCCCTTGGGTCTTTTCTCATTGGGTGTTACCTTATGTATTGCTTTTGGACCTCTGTTGTTTTCCATTCTTTCTATGTGCCATACCCACCTCAATCTATTCTGATTTCAGCTGTTTTTTTTTTTTTGGTTCTTCGTATAGTTCGTAAAGTTCTGAATTGGTTCTACGGTTCCATATGCAGAATTTATTTCCAGAGACGCTTATGAGTTTTGTTTTGTCCACTCCCCACTCCTCACCACCCTTTTCGTTAACGAGCCTTACGACCAGCCATCTCCATCAGTCCGATCTTTCCTACCACTGACCACCCCTCACATGCATATCACTACAACTTACCATGCAAATAGAAATGTAGAAACGTTCTGACGCAAGCTAGGTAACAAAATTATCTCCCTGTTTACAAGATGTATTACTTTTATTAGCATATCTGTTTGGCATACAGAGTAACAGAAATAACCTTGTGTCTGGAATGTTAATGTGGTTTAAAAACTTTTTTTTTACTAAGTTATATATATTATTAAATGCTCTGAAGGAAAATCACAACAGCATAAAAAAAACACAGAATTTAATAATCTATATACAGTCAACAATCACACTGACCACCATTCTAAACTGCTGGGTTCATCTCTACTCTGCTGCACTTAACTTCCCACAGTCACTGCTTTCAATATACAATTTATACGGTGCGATGGTATAGGGAATTCCCTATTCTGTGCACACTACCGAGGGCAAGGAGAGAGTTATAACAATATGAAATATATATATATATATATATATATATATATATATATATATATATATATATATATATACTAGTTGTAAGTACCCGGCTTTGCCCGGAGTTTTAAAATAAGGTTTTCTGTTTACCTTCTGTTTTCTCCCTACCCCTTCTCTCCCTTCCTCTCTCTCCCTCCCTCCCTCTCTCTCCCTTTCTCTTCCTCCCTTTCTCCCTCCCTCTTCTCCCTCCCTCTCCCTCGCTCTCTCTCCCATCTCTCTCCCTCCCACCATCCCTCTCCCATCTCCCTCTCCCCTTCGTTCTCTCCCCCCCTGTCCATCCCCCTCCCTCCTCCTTCCCTCTCTCCCTCCCTGCCCCCTCTCTCTTTATCTCTTCCTCCCATTTCTCTCATCCTCTCTCTCCCTCTTCACCTCTCTCCCTCTTCCTCCCTCCCTCATTCCCTTTCTCCCTCCCTGCCCCCCTCACTCTTTATCTCTCTCTCCCTCTCTCTCACCCCCTCTCTCTCTCCCTCCCTCCCCTCTCTCCCTCCCTCTCTCTCTCCCTCCCTCTCTCTCTCCCTCCCTCCCTCCTTTCTCCCTCCCTCCCCTTTCCACCTCTCTCTCCCTCCTCCTCTCTCCCCCTTCCTCCCTTCCTCCCTCTCTCATTCCCTCTCTCTCTCCCTACCTGCCCCCCGTTATTTATCGATTTGGTGAACTTTCAGCATTTTGGTCAAATTAACGCATTTAGGTATTGCGTTAAAAATTTTAATCATAAATTTTTTTTGACGCGTTAGTTGCAAATTAACGCAGTTAAATCAGCAGCCCTAATATATATATATATATATATATATATATATATATATATATATATATATATATATACTTATTATTATGGCTTCACACTTCTTCCTAAAATCCCTCTTCCATGTTCCTTTACCTTCCTCCAAACTGTACAAATCAAAGAGCATGAAAAAACAACATCAACAATTCTTTGCATCCATTACTTTAATATAGTAAAATACTAAAATAAAAAAAAATTAATTACAATTAAACTACCCATCGAGATGAAACAGAAACCTGTCCTATAACCTTCCCCATGTAATAATTATGTGTATGTGTAACAAATTTCACGTTATTTGTCTGGATCTTGTGAGTTATAAAGGGAACAGACAGATTAGACAGACAGACAGACAGACGAATGCGTCTTATAAGTATATATATATATATATATATATATATATATACATATATATATATATATATATATATATATATATATATATATATATATACACACATAGGGCAATGGGAAAATCATTTTTCAGTTGACTATACTTGTCATCAATGGCTTGCCTCCAGAAAGACGGGTACTTAATAGGTAACCTCTTTAATTAAGTGACAGAATTCATTAATGAGTTGTGCTGTCACATAATAATTGCAGTGTTTTGGTGTTGTTGTTGCTGCTCTGTACGCTTGTAGGAGATTCCACTCTAGAAGGGGGGTTGAACAGGTGCGAAGCACTATCAAATTACCCCGAAGACTGTGTAAGGAAACTAATATTGGATTTTCGCAACCTTACAAAATATACTCGCCTACTGAACTAAACACTTGTGAGATCTGTTGTAATAATATGTTGTGTGCGCGATCGCCGAGTTGTGCGCGCTAGCTGAGCTGTGAGGGCTCGATTTCGAGCGCATTGGTTAAATAGGCCTAACGTCGGCCCTGAATTGAAGGAAAAAAATATCACCATTATAATCCTGACTAAAGAGTATAATTTGACTAAATATGTTATAACACTAATACCTGAAGACTGTGGAGAGCAAGTGATACCATGTGTCCCAGACAATATAAAAAAAAATCATTATATGATTATTACTATTTCAAGCTTAACATATGTGTCATTTTGTAATGACCAAAATACTGGGATACAAAAAAAAAGGGATCTTTGATAGCGAGGAAAGTAACAGCAGAATACTAAGTTGATCCCTTACTAATGCCTACCATATTTCAAGAGTACACGGATATCCTAATGCCAGCAGCTAATCCGAGATTTTCTCAAAAGGTTGTTCCCCCCCCCCACCACCAGCCCCACCCCCTACACAATGCGGAATATGTCCGACACTGACCTTTTACTACGATCGACTGGCGACGCCTTCTGACAATACTCCCTGTGTGTGTGTGTTAACCCAAGTCTGGAACATTTCATTCCGTTGTTATTTACTGCCCACAATGTCTTGATTCAAAGTTCCAGAAAGTTACATCTTTGTTTATTTTTTAAATATTCCTCTACTCCCCCCCCCCGCACGCTACGCCAAATAAATTTACACAAGTATAAATCATTCCGTCTCTATTTACTTTTTATAAGGTTAAAAAAAATAATAAAAATAAAGCTTGAATCATTTATATAAATAATAGCGGTGTGGATTCTGCGCTAAATCAAAAGTAAAGAATTAGTACAACAGTATTCCCAGTTTAAAATACAATCATGAAAAGATCGGGTCTGCCCGAAACCAAAAAATAACCTAGCCTACCGATCAATCCTAAGGGGATATAACTCTATGCAAAGGTTTTGCAGGGTGCAGCTAGTTTATTATAATATCAATGGGAGCCGGATTTTTTCGGTAGCCTTTATTTCTGTTGTTTTGTTTTGTTTTTTCCAAATCTTGTAACTCAATTTTAAAGATGATTTTTTTTTTAAATTTAATGTGAACTTTCACATTTGCAACATGTAAATTTATATGACAACACACCAGTGTGATTCTTTTCGATTCCTTAAATTATAATCTTGTAGAATTACGAAGTACATGTACTTTGCCGTAATATCTAAAATGGGGAAGTAAAAGGATGGAGATTACGGTGACAGATGGTCGTGTGGTAGAGCGCCCGACTGTCGAGCTGAGGGTCCATGGTACAAGCTCCAGTGAGGACCAATGGATTGTTCAGGTCATGGTTAAAGTCCCCGCTATATCTTCCGCGGTGCCTCTATGACCATTGCACTATCGTCTATGGTGGAGGATGAAAGAAGGGCACTGCAAAAATCCGTCTCATTAGTGGTTTATAGGATCTAAGATATTTGATCTCATTCTTACTGGGGACTTCACACACGGATGGAGATTATCATGATACGTTAATCCATAAGTTCAGCACCGTTGTGCACAATAGTGAAGCTTTTAGTTTAGTTTTATATGGACTAGCCAAAGTAATCTATTAAAATGTGCAAAGAAAAACAAACAAAAAATACTTATGAAAAACATCTTTAAAATAATCTTTCTTTTTGAATGCACTAAAAAGTAAAAAAAATATTCTTTGAATAATACAATTATTTATACCAATTAACATTGTTAAAAATAAAAAGCGTGGGTGAACAGAGAATGTAGTGCTTAATATGTCTCTACATTAGTTGAAATAAATAATTAATGTATAGCTCTAAATTGCCGCCCACGCTTATATTTCAGTGATGATAATTAATATCAATATTGTTTGTTTTAGGTTCTTGTCTGATTTTTTAAAACTTTTTAGTGTATTTTAATAAAATATTATTTTATGTTGTTGACTATTATATGTAAAGACTTGAAAAAGCAAAAAAAAAAACGTTCTATGTTAAAATATTTAATACATGTTCTGATATTCTTTTTACAAACATGTATACTTTATTTTTAATGCAAATTCATTTGGTAGTAAAAGCACTGAAGACTTGAGTAACTGTTTTAAAGACATGGATCATGGGATACATTATGACCACGGTACTGAAAGGAGGAAAAAAACACGCTTTAAGACAAATCAGTTTTAGTTAGTATTATCAAATACCTTTTGATACCTGCCGTCTTCTCAGCAATATCGACGTATATGTCGATAGCATGAGCCTTTATGTCGATAACATGAGCCTTTATGTCGATAGCATGAGCCTTTATGTCGATAACATGTGCCTTTATGTCGATAGCATGAGCCTTTATGTCGATAGCATGACCCTTTATGTCGATAGCATGAGCGTTTATGTCGATAGCATGAGCCTTTATGTCGATAACATGAGCCTTTATGTCGATAGCATGAGCCTTTATGTCGATAGCATGAGCCTTTATGTCGATAGCATGAGCGTTTATGTCATTAGCATGAGCACCTATGTCGATAACACTTGAGCCTTTATGTCGATAGCATGAGCCTTTATGTCGATAGCATGAGCCTTTATGTCGATAGCATGAGCCTTTATGTCGATAACATGTGCCTTTATGTCGATAGCATGAGCCTTTATGTCGATAGCATGACCCTTTATGTCGATCACATGAGCCTTTATGTCGATGGCATGAACATTTATTTCAATAACATAAACAATTTTTAATAATATCAATATATATATATATATATATATATATATATATATATATATATATATATAATACTCATTTCCAGTGTGCGTTAAATCGAAAGTAAAGATTTAATGCAACAGTATTCCAGTTTAAAATACAACCATGAAAAAAATCGGATCTGCCCGAAACCAAAAAATAATCTAGCCTAGCGATCAAGCCTAAGGGGATATAACTCTATGCAAAGGTTTTGCAGGGTACAGCTAGTATATATATATATATATATATATATATATATATATATATATATATATATATATATATATACCGATATCCTCAACATTTAAGTCGACAACTTCCTTCTAAAAAAATATGTAATTTCCAAAAGGATACGCTATCGACAAAACTTGCATGGATCACCTCGAAAATCTATAAATGGGCCATGTTTTCAGGCTAGGGATGGAGCTATTCGATGTCTTTGGCGCAGTTACCAAATGAGCCATTTTTTTTAAAATCTAATTTGCGATAATTCTGATAAAGTGCATTTGACTGCTCATTCAAATATTTTTAGTTATTAAATAAAACCCAGAATGCAGCTTTATGCAGGCTATGTTATAGGTTATGTTATAGACTATGTCATAGGATACGATAACAGCTATGTTATAGACTATTTTATAATATGTTATAAGCTATGTTTAAGGCCATTTTACAGGCTGTGCTGTAAGCCGTGTTATAGACTGTTTTATAAAATGGTATAGGCTGTGTTATAGACTATTTTGATGGCTATGTTATAGACTATGGTATAGGCTATGCCATAGACTTTGTTATAGGTGAAAATTAATGTCCCTCAAGTCTAGCCAGCTTTAAATGGAAACATGTCTTTATGCTAGGTCGTTGTGCTAACCACATGTTCCCCTATGCAGTGCATTGGTTACCTAAACAGATGAATTCCACACTTCATCTCTGCTCCAAAAGGCCCTCTTGGGCTTAGGGAACTTCCCTTTACCTACTTATAGTGCTGTACTCTAACTTTCATGAAATAATTAAACAAACTAACTTCTTATTTATATATATATTTTTAACCAATTATTTTTCCCCTATTCACTTAGACCTATGTAGAACAAATTTCGCCCTTTCCTTTCCTTCCATTTTCAATTTTTTTTTTCGATTTTTTTTTTTATTATTTAAATGTTTGTCAAGTTTAAAGGCCAGCACAATCGAGTAACAAAAGAAGACGCTCACAAGTCACGTTACACAACACAATAAACTAAAATCTATGCTTGAAACCTGGTGCGAGCCACTGTAAGTTTCCGTGCTTCAGTGCTCGGTTCTGTAATTTAGTTTGTGGTAGTTATCTGAGAAACTTAATTAAAACACACACACATACATACAATTTTATGGTGGGGGAAGTTAAATTAGGTGTTGGGGGGGGGGGGTGGCAGTTTCTGAATCCCTTTATAAATGTTTTAATTCACTTTCAAGGAGCTGTCACAACCAGATTATGCATAGCCCATCATGGTCATTTATTTTTTCTTTTGTTTCTTTTATCCATGAAGCCATTGTGATGTTTTTTTATGTATTCGCAAAGATTTTTTTTTCTTCTTTTACTTTTTTTTTATTTTGTTCAGCTGCCGAAAGGAGTTGTGTCTGTTTTATTCTGAATTTATTAATTGACCAATGCTTCATTAAATAATGTTTCTATGCCTGAATTGGTTTTGTTAAGAGAGACGGATTTCTCTTCAAATTTGTAAGATTTCTAAAGTCGATGAGCGGACAGTTCAACAGTAAAATGCTGGATACCATCATCCTCTTAGCGTTATACATATTTACATGTAAACATTTATGTAGGCCTAGCTTTGGTTGTTTTATGGGGGGGGGAGGGGGTGGTTGCGTGGGTAGGAGGAAAAGTTAACTGAGTTCTAACTTAACGAACATGAAAATAAGTAATTAGTTATTTTTGTATTATTTTTGAGAAACTTATGGGTGTGTGGTGGTGGTGGAGGGGGGGGGGGGGAGAATCCGGTGAAACCCCAGTCAGTAAAGTGCACATCCTCAGAATGTGTATCACTCAGGAAGATCATCGCTATTAAAAAAAACGTCATCTTATAATGACTGAAAAACATGCATCCATTTGTGGTACTTTTTCTATTTGTTTTTTATAGTGTAGCACCTAAATATTGATACACAATAGAATAATTCATAAATATGCCGGCTTTCGGAAAAACCCAATTTAAATTGGCAGTGCGCATTCTTTGTAACTTATGTAGTAAATATGATTGAGTTCTGTTAATCCACATCGAAATTTTCTCGAGTTATGTAATTAAAGAGGGGGAAAAAACAATTAGAGGTTTATTTTCTGTCCTGCTTCTCGGGTATCAAATATACCTTTTATATAAACTCACAAAATATAATTTTAGCTATCAAGAAGTATGCTACAATTTTTTTTTTTGACAAAGTTGTATGCCGAGCCGATCTAAGTTGTTGTTGATACACCAAAGTACATTACACCAATATTGCGGCTTTCCGAAAAATCGATTTAAAATGACGATGCACTTGTTTGCTGTATTATATACTTATATTCAGTGGTGTACTTTAATTGCGCCAAAAACCTCAAAAAAGGCGGGACACAATATTTCTTAGGCCCGCTTCCAATTTAGGAGGAAAAAATGAAAGACATGAGGATTCCAGAATTACATATCTGCGGTCATAATAAAATTTTATTATATATTGTTAGAATATAACTTTGTTATACATGGTTAGAATATATCTGTGCTATATATGATAAGAATATAACTGTGTTTTATATGGTTAGAATGTAACCGTGTTACCTATTGCCATAATATAACTGTGTTATATATAGTCATAATATAACTGTGTTATATATTGTCATAATATAACACAGTTATATGCGGTCATAATATAACTTTGCTGTAAACTAGAAAAAATATATTTAAAAATAAGTTGTATAGGCGTTGATCCGAATATGTTGGTCAATTCAAGTGGAGCAGACCAGAAGTAAGTGACAACCTCAAAGTCGTAAAATGTTACAGTCGCATAGTGCTTTTGGTGAACCGTACTACTGGTAGATCGATTTTCAGTTCTGACGTACATCTATATACTGTCTTTTTTTAAATGTTCGTTGTTCATATCATTTTATCAGTATCCAGTTACTTTGAAAAGAAAAAAAAAACATTTTGGATCGTTGATTTTGTACCGTAGCTCTTTTAATATTGGACTTTTCAGGGTAAGAAAAGTAATACTAATAAAAAAAAAGATATATAGATGTCGTTGTTATATTATATAGATAAAACAATTGTACCTGTATGAGTGTGTTTGTGGTTGGCTGTACACAGAGGTAATCTGTGGTATGTTTTATTGTAAATTTTTTTTAAGTAAACAGGGCTTCCGTAGGGTGGGGGCATATCGATCACTCGTCTGGGGCCTCACGCTTTAGGGGGCCCGGTTGCATTTAAAATATATTTTCGTTATTTTTATTTCTTTGTTACAAAATTAATGGCAATGAGAACCCTCGTAATTTTAGTTTTTCAGAAACCCCTGAATTCCTACATGCGGCCATGAAGTACGTACCCCTGAATTCCTAGCTGAGGCCCTGAAGTACGTATCACTGAATTCCTAGCTGAGGCCCTGAAGTACGTACCCCTGAATTCCTAGCTGAGGCCCTGAAGTACGTACCCCTGAATTCCTATCTGGGGCCCTGAAGTACGTACCTCTGAATTCCTACATGCGGCCCTGAAGTACGTACCCCTGAATTCCTAGCTGAGGCCCTGAAGTACGTACCCCTGAATTCCTAGCTGAGGCCCTGAAGTACGTACCCCTGAATTCCTAGCTGAGGCCCTGAAGTACATACCCCTGAATTCCTAGCTGCGGCCCTGAAGTACGTACCCCTGAATTCCTAGCTGAGGCCCTTCGTTACGCAAACAGATTAAACAGGGGCAATGTTTAGCCAGCGGTGTTCTGTTTGAAAATGTTAAGAGTAAAGTAAAAAGTAAAGTTTCCGTAGCCCATGAGGAACATCGGGGCAGATAAAGTGTAGAATTAATCTTTTCCCTTAACCACGGTCTATTGAGGGAATGTGGTCATCACAACGCCCAGCCGTCGTCTATTGACAAGAACCCATTTAAAGCTGTGTGAATTTCAGGAAATATTGAATTCTTTAACCAGGACTAAGAAATATTTCTCTGGTCCTCACCAAGGATCGAGCCCGGTAACCTCAGGTTGACATGACAACTCTCTACACCTCTCGGCCACCCGTGCTTAGAAATTATCTTCTTCCATCGATCTATCGATCTATAAATGAGTGATAATATATCAAATGAAAAACTTGTCTATCGAAGAGATTCTGAATTATTGTAACCTAGGTCCTAGGAAATGATATCTCACTTCGACCTTACTTTTGGGTTAGGGGCATCTACTTTTTTTTATTACAAAGGCAACCAAGACAAATGGGGTCGCATCTGTTTTGAAGGCGATAACTCGACACAAACGTCTGAAATCGATGGAACCAGTGTTGCCAGGTGTTTTTAAAGAAAATAGCTGAAAGTAAACAAGAAGTCTGCCCCAAAAAAATCCGCCAAAGTAGTAAATGTGAAAAATAGTACCGAAATGTGTCCGCATGGAGAGACAATCGTCTTTAAAGTATCCCTTCCCCCCCCCCCCCGGGTCCCAACCAACTCCAAACTGATAAAGCTGCAAATGAATGAATTATATTTTTAAATGATCTTACTTCTTTATAAAATGATTCAATTCAGTGGCGTAGTGAGGGAGGGGGGGCAAGGGGTGCATCATGCCAAGGGCGCTACTCACAAAGGAGCGCCAAATGGTATATTTTACATATATTATTATATGGTTTTCGAATGGTGGGTGGGAGGGGGTGCTAAATATGTTTTGTGCCCCGGTCGTGAGTTAGCTCTCTACCCCACTGCGTCAATTTGAACATATTGATGGTTTAAAGTTAAAGTCATAATGATTCAACCAATGACACCCCCACCCCTACACACAAACACACAAAACACCCCCATGGACGATTCAGACATAGGTGATGTTAGGCTTTCAGTTCTGGAGAACCCACTGTTGTAAAAAAAAATCTGGCTAGACTACATGGGGATAGGCAAATGAAATGGAAACAATTCTCGTTAACGAATGATTGATGACGTAAGTAAGCACCAACCAAAAAAGAAAATTAAAAGAAAAAAAAAATGTTTGCTGCAGAACAAGTTAAAATGGTAATGTGTTGTTTGACGTGTGACTGTCCACATAATGACAAATAAACATGGCTGAAGAGATCCGTGGCCTTAGGACAAAACAATCGGTTGGGGGGGGGCAGTCATCTATTTTGTCCTGACATGAACATTAACGGGTCGTCCATCTTAATTCTATTAGTAGATGCTACAGTTATGCTTTTGTTTGGTCGTTCGTTTATTTGGGTTTTTTTTTTTCTTTATTCTGTAAGTTTATTTTTGACTAGACAGCAGGAGTTGGGAGGGGGGGGGGGGAGGAGGGTAGAGAGCGCAGAGAATTCCAATTTAAATATAATTACAAGTCTAGAAATGGTGTGTGAGAAGAATTGAAAAAAAAAGTGACACAATTTTCGTTATGCTGATTACGAGTAATGATTTAATGTTTAGGTAATGACTGATAACAACTATCTATCTGTCTATCTATCTATCTATCTATCTATCTATCTATCTATCTATCTATCTATCTATCTATCTATCTATCTATCTATCTATCTATCTATCTATCTATCTATCTATCTATCTATCTATCTATCTATCTATCTATCTATCAAAACCTCTATACCTATCCATCCAACTAATATATTCAAAGCTCACCCATATCACTTTCCATTATAAGCTAATATCCACCACATAGTACTCCTCTTAAGTAGTGAGATGGTTTTAAAAAAAAAATACTAACAATAAAACCAATTTAAACGTAAGATCTATGTTAGGGGCCCACAATAATAGTTTTTGACAGGGAGGAGGGGGTGGGGCACATAGCATTGGGGGTCCTAGGGGGGGCCAAGTTTGCAAAGGCTCTGCACCCATATATCGATCTACCCAGTAGAACACCAATCTATCGATTTACCTATTCGAACACCCAGCTATAGATCTATCTGTTAAAACATATATCTATCAAAGGGGTGGGCAACCGCGGCTCAGTAGCGTAGCGATGGAGGGGGCAACGGGGCATCATGCCCCGGGCGCTATCCACAAAGGGGCGCCCAAAGGTATATTTTACATATAATATTATATGGTTTACTAAGGGGGGCACTAAAAGTTATTGTGCCCTGGGCGCGAGTCAAGCTCGCTACGCCACTGCCGCGGCTTTATTTTTGGCCCATTATATGCCGTGGTTACAGAAATAGATGAATTCTACACATCATAAGACTGTTTAGGGCTAAGTTAAACTTTCCTACGCTACTTACTTTAGCAGTAAGCAACAGTATATATCAGTGTATAGCAGTGTATAGCAGTATACAGCAGTGTATATCAGTGTATAGCAGTGTAAACCGGTGTATAGCAATGTAAAGCAGTGTATAACAGTGTATAGCAATGTATATCAGTTTATAGCAGTGTATAGCAGTGTCTAGAAGTATACAGCAGTATATAGCAGTGTATTGCAGTGTCTAGAAGTATACAGCAGTATATAGCAGTGTATAGCAGTGTATAACAGTGTATAGCATTGTATAGCAGTGTATAGCAGATAGATAGATAGCCGTTTTTCAGTTGAACAGATTCAATCAATGAATGAGTAGAATAAATGATGTAGCTCAATGTTTGGGAGTTAAAGTATTGAATGCTCCAATCCTATACTTTATGGTAATGTAATTTAAGCTTCGAACTTTTCAAAAATTATCAAAGCAAAAAAATATTCTGCCATATTGAAACCATTGTTTTTTTTTTTATATTTCGTTTTAAGCCATTTCAATCATTTTGGATTAAATAGTTCGTAAATAGAAAATAATTAGGCATGCATACATTGATTAATGAACGGGAAAAAAAAAACACTTCTTTGTTCCTAAGTGCTATTTTTAAGGTGATTTTACTTCTCAACAAAATGATCGATCGATCGATACCATTCAGCATTGCCGATCGGCAACCTCTTCTCGCCCTTACATTTAGACCTCCCACTTGCCAATCGTCACCCGAATTATGAGTATAATTTGTTGATAATTCACTCCACACACTCACCCACCCACACACACACACACCCTCCCCTCACCGTAAGTCAGTTTGGTGCCTGTGTAAAGGCAGCGATCATAAAATACAATTTGCCCATTGACAAGAGCGCGCGACTGCAGAATATCGTAGGCGCACGCGCTTGCGTTAAATGCGTCTGACAACTACAGCTTCCGGTCTTTTTGACCCCCCCCCCCCGCACTCTGGCAAAGTTATGGCCTTTTTTTTGCCTTTTGGCATCATTCAAAATCTTGATTAACTAGTGCAGCAGTGACGTAGTTGATCACGTGAGTTTATAGATTTAAAAAAAAAATGAAGTGCAGAATTGTCTAACTCAACATAGATAATGGTGGAAACAGTAGATACATTTTTTTTATTTCTTATTTTTTGCTTTTTATCTTTTTATTTAAACCTGGAATCAGAGCCGTAGCTCGCTATTGTAGCACCCTGCGCGAGTTACATTTTTTGGCGCCATCTTCGCATTCTGTGCAAAGAAAAAGTTAAACTTAAAAGCGCCCTTTTGGCGCCTCTTCCTAATTTGGCGCCCTGTGCGGTCTCACAGCACTCAGTGCCCTCCCTACGCCACTGTCGACTATGTTTGTTTTTTCTTATTTATTTATTTATTTCTGTAGGGAGGGGGTTAAGATGTGTGGACAGTGGCGTAGTGAGGGGGGGAGCAAGGGGCATCATGCCCCAAATGGTATATTTTACATATAGTATTATATGGTTTTCGAATGGGGGGGGGCGCTAAAACGGTATTTTGACCCTGGCACGAGTTAAGCTCGCTACGCCACTGGTGTGTGTGTGAGGGGATGGGTGGGGGGTGGAGGTGTTAGTCTACTAAGTGTATTTAAAAAAAATGGTATTTGAATCTGAAATATTCTAAATGTAAAGTATCGTGAGAAATGTACACAGCACATTCAAGTGTTTATTGGTGTCTTTGGGGTTTGTGGGCTTACATGATATAACACATCAATCGCTGCTAGCCGCAACCTCAGCCTACAGCTGAACAGACGAGTATTTCAAAAGCTAACGTTGTGTGTGTGTGTGTATGTATGTGTATGTGTGTAGTGAGTGTAAGTGCACAGTGTTATCGAGAGTTGGATTGTCTCCGGGGGCGGATTTAAAAGTGGGCCCATCTGGACGCGTTGAAGGGCCCCCACAAATCCTAATTTACACTTGTAGCTAAAAATGTCTCTTATCATTTCCTTTCTTTACAGGGCCCACATATTTTGTTCTGCGCCAGCCGACCCCCCCCCCCACTATACTAACTTGATATCCATACTGACCTATATTGTGTATGCCTACATTTTAATTAATCATTTTCTAAATAACAGAAACTGAATAATGAAAATTATTATATGGTCAAATTATTTTATAGGCCTACTTTTATCAAAATAATAAAAAAAAAAAAAAAAGCAAATTTTACACTTTTCTGGGCATTGGCTCTTAGACTGAAATATATTTAACTAGAAATTCGCTGCTACACCGTTAAATAAAAAACCTCTTATTAGAAGATCATTCGTTTCGACCTAGTAATCATTCACATATCACACTGTCACACGAATTAGTTGGTGTTTAATCAAGCAGAACATAACAGAAGTAACACAAAAAGAGTTACCCTACATTTTTATTTTTAGTTGTAAATGAAGCAAATTTATCGGTAAAAAAGAAAACATGGCCTCAGGATCAACTCTAACACAACACAACATCTATGTGGGAATTCCCTATACTGTATTGAACTGTGCTATTATAATACAAAGCCCTGATTAGAATCACTTGGTCAACTATTGGTAAAGGGGGAAAAATAAAAAAGCTATCAGCAATTTACATTGAAATTCATTCCTGTAATGGAATATGTAACAAAATGATTAACATACGAATCGACTTTCCTGTTTCTTTCATTAAAAGTTTTTTCTGAGAATTCATTTTCTTTATTTTAACTAGGAAATTTAAAAATACAATACATTAGTTTTCAAATCTCCACCGAGGGTTGTTGTTCCTGGATTGTTCCTGGATTGTTGTTCCTGGATTGTTCCTGGACTGTTGGAAATGTATCGGTAAGCCACGTTGCAGAACTAGGGGTCAAGAGTTCAAATAACGCTGCTGCCATCATTCCCCCGTTTGTTAGTGACTTTAATATTTGAACCATTGAATAATTCGATATTGGCCAGGTATACACAATTAGAAAACAATTAAAACGTGCCACATTGGGCTTAAACTTTCAAGGATTTATTCTATTGTTTTTTTTTTGGTCCGTTGATAGTCAAATGTCGCTCTGAGAGCCGCAAGCTACTTTCATGTGGTCGAATTGAAAAAGTTTTGTTTAAATATTTTTTCATTCCTTTTATTCACTTAATCTTATTAAAATGTACATGTTGTGGCTCTTTTTTATAAATAAATTAAATATTTTAAAAAGAAACACTTTACAAAAACAACTTTTAGTAAAATGCACAAAGAAAGTAAATATTTTTTTTTCTTAGGGCATACAAATATTTATATAAATTATAATTGCTAAAAAATATAAGCGTGATTATTTATGTATCTCTATTTATCAACTAAAGTAACGACTACTTTAATCCAGCGCAGTCGAACCTTGGTTTATGAGCATTAATTATTTTAGAGAGATGCTAATCATCTAAAAAACCACAATTACAGGTAGATAAAAAAAAATTGTATAATGCTCTTTAAGACGGTGTATTTCTTTAGTAATACATTTAAGAGAATTACCAAGCTGCAAAATCATAATAGATGAGAAGGAGGGAGGGGGTGAACTTTCAAAAATGATAATATCAAAATTTTTTTAAAAAAGATCATATCTACTTGCAAACAATTAATTTAAGTCAATCTTCCATTAATGATGAGCATTCATGGTTTCTCCTACCTTACTCAAAACGCTTTATTAATCGATTTAACACCGCAAACGGAAAGCAATAAATCATTATTCTATTCGATTTAACGTTCAAAAAAATTAATCAATGCTCGTATTCAACAGCGGTTCTCAAGCTTTTTCCAGTCTGTGCCCCAAATAGTGCCACAAAGAGTGCCCCGAAGAGTGCCCCAAAGAGTGCCCCAAAGAGTGCTCCAAAGGGTGCCCCAAAGAGTGCCCCAAAGAGTGCGAAACTATTTCCGCGGGTACTCTCATAAGTTCGCAAATAATTGTGCTTATTTTCATAAATGAATGAGCGATACTTGGGCTCGCGGTTTGGTGATGATTCACGCAGCAAACTGGCGACTTTCTTGGTTGTTTTAAAACGAAAATTTTATATCGCAGCGTACCCATGCAAAACCTTTCTTGTGCTTCTTGTGGTACTCTTACCACTGGCTTATAACTGCGGGTATACACTTAACCTCTTTTAGTATAACGTTGCACACCCAGAATAGTACAGGACTTTCAGCAAAAAAAATAATTGAAGAGATTAGAATATTTTAAAGTCTTGATGTAAAATTACACCGATACCGCAAAACCAAGTGCAATACGCATTTGGCGTATGGAGGGTACTTCGGATTGTTGGGGCCACCCAGGGCCCAAAACTATGAAGGGGCGCCGAAAGAGTGATTTTAAATCTTTTTTTGCACTTTTTCAGAGCGGGAGGAGCGCGAAAAAAAATGTAACTCGAGCAGGGCGTCACAATAGCTAGCTACGGCGTTTGGCAATAACACCCAACGGTTTGAGATCGTCTATCTCTTTAGATACGATCTAAATGCATCAGTTCTTTTTACAATGTTGTGTGACCAGCTCTAGTCGTGGCGCTATCTGATGTTTGATTTCCCGTGTTGTACTTTAATTGTACAGAGCGCCGGAATGGATTTTTTTTTCTGTTTTAGCACTGTTGCGATCTGTAGTGGCCCTTGGAAGTAGCAATTAGAAAAAAATCGACCCTGTCCATGCCCCATGAAACTGGCACCGTGATGGAAAATTATGTGATATGGTATAAAGCTGACACTTAGAGACACCCAGCCAGCATATGCCGTTGGTCCACCCGCACTAGTGTTGTTTTAGTCCCAGATCATATTTTAGTTTCAGTTTTTATTTCGTTTTTTCTGTAATAATTTTAGTTTTCGTCTAGTTTTGGTCTTGCTTCTAATTTTAGTTTTAGTTTTAGTTCTCGTTGACGAAAAGTCAACATTTTCGTTAACGAAGGTTTTAGTTTTAGTTTTCGTGAACGAAAGCAACACTATATTTTAGTTTCAGTTTTTATTTCGTTTTTTCTGTAATAATTTCAGTTTTCGTCTAGTTTTAGTCTTGCTGCTAATTTTAGTTTTAGTTTTAGTTCTCGTTGACGAAAACCCAACATTTTCGTCAACGAAGGTTTTAGTTTTAGTTTTCGTCAACGAAAACAACACTAACCCGCACCCCCTGCCCACACACACACACACTCACCCCGCACACTAACCACTAACACATGTTGCTAAGGCTGACTCTGGATGCAGGTAAAAAAAAAATAAACATCTAATAAAATAATAGTGATTTGGGTTCTGCGTTAAATCGAAAGTAAATAATTAATACAACAGTATTCCAGTTTAGAATACAATCGTGAAAAAATCGGATCTGCCCGAAACCAAAAAAAAATAACCTAGCCTACCGATCAAGCTTAAGGGGATATAACTCTATGCAAAAAATCTTTTGCAGGGTACAGCTAGTAAATAAACAAAAACAAAGATTTAAAAAAAAACATACGCTAACTAAGAGACCATTGCTCATAAAGTTCCCATTTTCATCTCCAACTCAGTAATGTATACTTGTCTATAATTCCTTTTTCTTCAAATTAATATCTTTTTATCGCCTTGTCTAAGGATGGAGAAATTTTGCGAATCAAACGAAAAATTATTTATTCCCGGTATTATAAAATGAGTGGGGAAAAATACCTGGAAAGTGGGCGGAGAACAAGTGTACCCCATTCATTCACTAAATAAACGCTCCCACCTATTCCTAATGACGAAAAAGGTAAAAAAAAAATGGGGGAATTTACAGAAATGACCACTGAGCCCCCAACTCGCAAGTTGCCTACGCTACGCCCCTAATGGGCACTTATCACAAATCTGAACTAATGATCCCCCATTTCCAGCTGATCAAAGTGACACCAACAGTGTCACATGGGGGGGAAAAAAGTCACAAGAGACCATGGCACTTCAGATCCACCGATAGAAATGAAACAAAAACAAAAAAAAAATGAACTGATTTCAGTCAAAGTAATGGCGCTGCTGATTCTGTCACATCTCTCTCTCTCTCTCTCTCTCTCTCTCTCTCTCTCTCTCTCTCTCTCTGCGTCTCTCTCTCTCTCTCTCTCTCCTGCTCAAAAGCGAAAATAGAATCGTTACTCATTTTGGTATCGGGCAACACTCTCCCCCCAGCGTGTGTGTGTGTGCGTGTGTGTGTGTGTGCGCGTGTGTTTTTAATTAATGCTCGGTGCGAAGGCTCTTGTTATTTCATTCTCTGTGGTATTTGACGAAGCTATGACCGTAGACTATAAGGATTGAAAAAAAAAAACAATAATAATACAAGACCGATAACTTGCAAGTAAAAAAAAAAACACACACACACACAACACTGAAAGAGTGGTCGTTCTTTAACTGTGCACTACAAGCATTTTGTACTACATGTTATAGTCGTGGTTCTGAACTTTTTTTTTCTTTTGTGACTGTACCCTCAATAGGCGCGAAAGAAAGTATGTCCGCCGGTACCCATCACTAATTTAAAAAAAAAACTATTGGTTGTTTTAAATGAAAATTATTTGTCGCTGCGAACGCCTGCTTAACCATTGCCGTGCCCTTTAGGTGTACTCGTACCACCCCGTTGAGAAAGGTGGTATTATAGTGAATTTTTAAAATATAAATACTCATTTGTAACAAAGTTTTACAGTTTTATATGAATTATCGCTACTATGTAGGCCTAGACCAGGGGTGGGCAACCTTTTGAGACAAAAGAGCCAAAAGTTATAATTTACAATTTTCTCAGGTTTTAAAGAGCCACTAAAATTGCTGTTCCAATATTATGGTATTTGATTAGGCCGCAATTTGACATCGAAAGAGCCGCAACTTGACATCGAAAGAGCCGCATGCGGCTCGCGAGCCACAGGTTTCCGACCCCTGGCCTAGACATTTTATACTCAGTGGCTTTGGATATTTGTGTCGATTTTCTTTCGAAGATTACACTATGAGCATATTTGTCTCTGAAATCAGTCAATTCTGCTTTCTTTCTAAATAACTGCTACGACCCTTGTTAAGGACTTGAAAAAAAATATTCTCAGGTGTATAAGGGACTATTTTGAGGCTTTTGGCGTAGATTTAAAAGACATCTGCTACGTCACAAGCTAAAAATGTCATTGACCTAATAAACAAATAAGCGCCACCCAAATTGCGTCATCATTTTATGTGAACTCAACCCTCCGCAATTAACATTGTCGTATATATTTAGTCTTAACATCCAGTTCTTCTAATATTTGCATGATATAGTTACTCGTCATATTTACAATATTGTTATTGTTAATATATCAACGTATTCTGCACTCACGGAAAATCCAAGCCCCGGATGTCTATATAGCATTGATCTCAATTCGATCCCGATCACTCTGATCGATCCCCCGCGAGTCGCGAGGATGAAAAATACAACTAGCTGTTAATCCTAATAATTAGTGCAGAAATCCCCCCCCACTCCCCCACTATCCCAATGCATTTAAAATCCAGAACTATCACGTCGAAGCTAGGTCGTTTATTTAAAAAAAAAAACTGAAACAATTAAAGACGCACAAAAACTCAGGGAAAATTAAACAAACAAACAAATAAATAAAATGAATTATTCTCGCATGTTTAAGTAAAGTACAGATAAACAAAACTAAACACAGATTTATAAGATGGCTTAAAATAAAAAAAAAAAAACCATTTTTTAAAAGAAAAACCACAAGAATAAACAGTGTGACACTGATTGGAAGTGCAGAACTGGGTCGATAGATCTTGGCGGCAATCATCGTTTTCAATCATGGGTATGTTCCACAAAGCAAATGCTAAGATTGTGTTCTGGCTGTAATTGCTGATGTTAATCTGACCCCCGGGGTGGGGGGGGGGGGAGAGAGGGGACAATAGTTTGATGATATCGGTCACGTGGTTACCACTCATGTTTGTTGTCTTGTGGACAACATGAAAATGTTGGCGGGACGTGACTCTATAAAGTCCTATCCCCAATCGGGTTTAACAACCTATCTATTTATCTATCGATCAAGTTATCTCTATACTCAATCGTCCCTGTGTCTATCAGTACGTCAACCAATACGATCTAGTTATTAGTTTATCTATCTATTCATCCTCTACTCCTTCCACCATGGAACGAGGCGTGAGTGTTGCCGATCTAACTCTTAGAGAAAAATGTTTTGATGTTTTTATGCTATATACAAAGCACAAACGAACAAAGATCTATATATTTGTATAAAAGATTGGAGTAACAACCTATACGATTTATATATATATATAGATAGATAGATAGATATATAGATATAGATATATATAGATATATATTTATACTTGTAGTCATTTTATTATGAATGATTATGCTAACTATATTCAATAAACACAGGACCATTTTATAGCTTTTATACAAATTCTCTGAAAATGCTAAAAAAATTCATTAGATCACTTATATAAATTATAATTTACTTCATGGCTTCAAAGCTCTTGGAGCACGCATGTCTGTGAAAATGTATTTCCTCAGCTCGCATTTTGACTATTTTCCTGACAACTGCCGCGATATGAGTGAAGAACGGGGGAGGGGGCGTTTCCATCAAGACATTTGTGTGATGGAACAGCGATACCAGGGATGCTGGGATGTAAATATGGTTGTAGACTACTGCTGGTGACTACTGCTGGTGCCTCAAAAGAGATGATCCAGATGTAGATCACCGACGAAATTCTTTGAAAAAACCATTTCTTCCACAATAACTTATTTTTTTTTCTACATGTATTCTTCAATTTACATTACAACAGTATATTTTTTTTTTACTTTGCTATAGAATGAAAACTTGACCTGATTGAAAAAAAAACAGTTTCATGCTTGAAATCAGCGAAAAATAATTGATCTAGAGACCTCAGAAAAAAAAAATTTCAAACGCAGACCAGTGTTATCAATACTAAAAAATGTCAAGTGGACAATTCATCATAGGATTCAATGGGGAGTTTTTACTATCTGCCACCACATACAGTAGTTGCTATGGAGATTACCTTAGCTGCAAGTCGTCTATATAAGACTAAAAAGAATCTTCATTATTTTTGCTCTTTCGTGCTCTGGTGCTATGCTAAATTGCTGTTGTTGTTTTTTGTTGGGTTTTTTTTATTTGTACATGATTATCTTAATGTGATTTTATATTCCCACTCAACAATCTACAAAATATTATTTCATGGACTTGAAATTGTTAAAATTCGTATATAGTCTTATAATAGAATCTACATATGTTCTAACTTTGATCCTTCTCACTAAGTTAAAATAATGAGTCACAAGATTTTTAAGGACCAACGCACAGACGCATCCGCAGAAAGTGTAACTTAATTAAAAGTTCATAAAACCAACTTTACAATTTTAAGTGGCATTTCCTGAACAACGAAAAAGAAAATAAATAAATAACAGAAATTAAATTATGATCAATGCAAACGACTGTGGGAGCAGAATCTCAGAATTAGACAAATTGTTACAAGTTCGAAATGAAAACCACGGCTTTACGTGTTAATTCCTAATCAAAATTGTTACGTCATTTTTAAATCTTTGAAAAACAAAAACCACCAAAGCAACTCGCCCACGAATATTCGTTTTAATTTTGGCGAATCAAAGTGGAAATGAAAGGCTAGATAGAAGGAGGCGCTTGTTTTTAAGCTTTAATTAAAGTAGTCCATCATATCTTTAAAAAACAAAATCTTGATCTTGAAAATTTTAGACATGCGTAGTATGTACAATACTTGTAGATAAAGACTTACTTAGATTGTTGGACAACCTTTATCGAGGCATGCACGGATAGTTTGGGGCCCTGGGCTGAGACATCCGCAGGTGTTTGGGGGGGCCTATACTGGGGCAACCACAGATGTTTTGAGGGCCCTAGGCTGGGGCATTCACATATGTTTTGAGGGCCCTAGGTTGAGACATCCACAGATGTTTGGGGGCCCTAGCTTGAGACATCCACAGATGTTTGGGGTAACAAAAATTTTGGGGGCCTAGGTTGAGAATCCACAAAAGTTTGGGGGCCCTTACTTGATACTCCACAAAAGTTTGGGGGCCCCTAGCTTGAAACCCCCAAAGTTTTGGGGTTCCCAAGGCAAAAGTTTTCGTCTGGTCCCTAATAGCATCATAATTGATAATATTAAATAAATTACAAGGCTCCTCTCTGGTGTGTATGGGGGGGGGGGGGAGCTTATCAGTTTCCTTATTAATAAAAACGATCCTGCTTTTACCAAACCATTGACGAAATGTATAATACATACGAGGAGAGAGAAATTAAAATAGGAATACCACTAAACAAGTAAAATAGGAATACCAGTAAACAAGTAAAATAGGAATACCAGTAAACAAGTAAAATAGGAATACCAGTAAACAAGTAAAATAGGAATACCAATAAACAAGTAACATAGGAATACCAGTAAACAATAAAATAGGAATACCAGTAAACAAGTAAAATCCGGAATACCAGTCAGCGCGTAAAAGAAGATGAACATATTTCTGTTTCCAATTCGGTATAGTAATATATTTATTAGATCAGAGAGATGAGGAACAAAGTACTTGGGTTCACTGGGGACGGTGCGACCTAACCTCTTCACAAGACGACAAAGTATTGAACACAGGCTGTTAGTACTGGTCAAACAGGGTACATGAAAGACAATAAACAACTGCCCTCTACATGAGATAACTATTGCGAATTCTATTTCTTGTTGTTTCTATTAGACCTCTTTACAATGGAGTTAGTGAAGCTTTCATCATGTGATATTATCCAGGCATTATTATTTTCGACATTTTATAAATATATATAGTATATGGAAATGAACCGTTTTTAACATAACCACCTGGCGGAAGGGTGGTGGTACAGTACATCCTCTCGATTTGGACCTCAATGTCCCGGGTTCGAGTCTTGTTAAGAGACTCGGGATTTTTTTTTTCATATCCTGTGGAAAGTTTTCATCCTTCACCCAGCGATAAATGAGTGGTACTTAACATTAGTTGGGGAAGTGGTAATGACCTACGTTAGTCCCCAATGGTTCCTTTCTGGCCATTGCACTCTCGGCTATGGGCCTAAAAAAAGGGTGCTGTTTGAAAAAAAAAAACGTCTCATTTGTGGTTTATGGCACTTTTAAAGAGATAAAGCATCTCATCATAAAAGGGAGTGTAAATAATAAACAAAAAAACTGAACTGTCAAATTACCGGTATATTTTATACAATCAAATGAGCAAGGTCAGTCAAAGAAGTCCCTGCACGTTGAAATGATTGTTTTACCTCCGTGTCGTTGCTTAGACTTGGTATGATATGGGGGGGGGGGTATTAAAAACTTCGCTCTCCACTAAATATTTTACTGTTGCCTGAGGCGTGGAAAACGAAGGAAAGGGGGGGGGGGGAGAAAGGACACAATCTGAGCACACTCAGTAGCGTGGCCGGTAAAGCTTGGGTTTTTCCCCCCAAGATCAAGGGTGTCAAAAAAAAAATTACAAAGGCAGCCCTGCTCATATATATGCATAAGATTTTAATGGGAGATGATAACAGGGGATGGTTACAGAGGATGGTAACAGAGGATGGTTACAGAGGATGATAACAGAGGATGGTTACAGAGGATGGTAACAGAGGATGGTAACAGAGGATGGTAACAGAGGATGGTTACGGAGGATGGTTGACAGAGGATGATGACAGAAGATGGTTACAGAGGATGATGACAGAAGATGGTTACAGAGGATGGTAACAGAAGATGATTACAGAGGATGGTACCAGAAGATGGTTACAGAGGAGGGTTAGAGAAGATGGTTACAGAGGATGGTAACAGAAGATGGTTACAGAGGAGGGTTAGAGAAGATGGTTACAGAGGATGGTAACAGAAGATGGCATTCATTGTTTTGGAACTGGGAATAATATAGGTTTACAAATAATCAAATATATCGACATATGTTGGGAGAAAGGCGCCAGTAACTGGTGGGGAATATATTTGAAATATTTGGAACAGTTCTACACAACTCTGTGCATCGGTCATTCAAATCTCTACATTTTGCCTTACTATCGAGAATATTCACCTCAAAAAACGTTTGCAGAAATCCAAGAACAGATTATTTTTTTATTTAGAAACAGAAAGTTGAACGCTTTCAACTCACATTGTCTCTTTGATTTTATTAATGAGAAATATGATAAATGGATGTCAGTCCCATCAAGCAAGTAAATTATTATTTTGTAACTAGCTGTACCCTGCAAACCTTTGCATAGAGTTATATCCCCTTAGGCCTGATCGGTAGGCAAGGTTATTTCTTTGGTTTCGGGCAGATCCGATTTTTTCATGATTGTATTTTAAACTGGGATACTGTTGTATTGATTCTTTACTTTCGATTTAACGCAAAACCCAAACCACTATTATTTATATAGATATTATTTAAGTAAAGTAAGGTGTACTGTTGTCAAGTGTACATGGGACCAACCCGTATTGGGGGAGGGGGGCTGCGAATATTTGATATTAATTCAATTTTATTTATATTTCTGAGTTGTTTGGTACTTCAACAAGGGCAACAAAGGGGAAATTCTGGGCCCCAGGCTTAATAACATGAGTGAACTACTGAACGAAATTTTACATTCAAGTTTGAGTGCATGTAATGACATGTATTAATTTTTTTTTTCATTTAAATAACGGTGATGTTACTACTTTCAGAAATGTGTTTTAAACTATAATTTCAATATTAAAATGATTTTTTTCAGATAGCAAATATAAACACATTTTTAAAAATATATCATGATAAAATGTAATAAAACGTAAAATAATATAATAATTGTTATATCATATAAACATTTATATAAATTGTCAAAGGGTTTAAAATAAAGCTTTCTAGGGGGCATAAACAGTGCCGCCGAGAGGGGGGGGCGCGGGGGGACAAATGCACAGGGGGCCCGGCGAGTTTTAGGGGCCCGGGCTGGGCTGGCCAATCAACTTTTGAAAATATCATTATCAGCACGTGGGCCCCTGACAGCCCTGCCCAGGGGCCCGAAATTTCTGTCGGTGGGCCTGTGCATAAATATTCGGGGGGGGGGGCTGGGTGCGAGCCCGCTGAGCTAGTCCTTAAATCCGCCTCTGAGTAAGCGGCCCCCTATTAAAAAGTACTTTTAACTGCGCATAAAAAAAAATCAAACGTGGCTCTCGTTGACTCTATAGCAGTTGCCGCCTTTGCCTACATAAAGCACCACATTCGTTATTAGCAAGCCGCTGAGCTGTCGCTAAAGCGAACCGAATATCTCTGGTGAAATAACACACAAAAAAAAAGCGAAAGTTGAAACATTCAATTAATAGTGGTTTCCTGAAAGCAACTTCCGGTGTTCCGTTACTTCCTGTCTCTCTGTAACTGTTTGCAGCTCGGTCGATTATACTAGCAACAATTAACTTCAATAAAGTTTAGAAGAAAAAGAAAAAAAAAGGAAGTGCAAAAAAAAAAAATAAAAGCATAAATAACTATAAATGACCTTATCCAGTGACCATCAATTATTACAAGTGACTAAAATTATACCAATTCCAAAATGTAACTTTATTTGTAACATGTAAAGATGTTTAGCTCCCCTTTTTTTATTTTTAGAACATGATGGGTAAGGTCCTTTCAGTGCACATATTATAATTGATGTTAGGAAAACGAGATCAAGACAGCAGGCTATTTTAAAACAAGGACTTCCACTTTCTTGGATGCTGAACATTGGACAAAAGGCGAACACAGTATTTCTTTTTTTTTTTGTATTTAATGAGCCACTTATGAGCTAATGATGTCTTTTTTTTATTATTTTAAATTTATGAGGATTTATTTTGTTAGCAAAATACCTTGACCGCCAACTTATGAAGCCTACTGTTTGCAATGGATCAGTAACTATAAATAGCATGTGACCCTATTTAAAAGTAATGGCGCAAATAGTTCATGGTGGAAAGTCCATAGGGAAAGAGGAAAAAGATCGTCCAAGGATTGATTGCCTGATACTGGGTAGATAATTATTGGAAATGCTAACCAAAATCTGTGTTTATTTGATTATTAGCATGTGTTGAGGGGGTTTACAAACTATATATATACTAGCTGTACCCTGCAAAAACATTTGCATAGAGTATATATCCCTTTATGCTTGATTGGGACACGGCTTAATTGGGTTACCTCTTGGTTTCGGGACATGTATCAACGATTCTTTAACGGTTGTATTTTAATTGGAATACCGCTGTAATTGGACAAAATTCCTTACGTTTCGATTTAACGCACACTGGAAGTGAGTATTATTATATATGATATATATAAAATTGCTGAGACGCATTGTATAGTTTTACTTTCTTTTGTCAAATATGAGTCAGCTGGACATCTGTTGGTCGCTTCATGACGATTGTTCGCCCCCCCCTTACAAGAAATAAAAATTGATAGGTAATAGATACTCACCAGTACATGATATAGGGTCCTTACAATAAAAAGGAAATGCCGAAAGGTGTAAAATGCGCATGATCTTCATTAAAAAAGGCGCATATTCTCTTTAGAAGGTCGCATAATTCGTTTAAAAATGAATTTATATGTTGAGGTATAAGATCAATCTAGTGAATAACTTATCGCCTCCTCCTCCTCCCCCCCCCCGGGGCCACCCATATAAATTTGGGTCTGCTTGTATGCCATGCAGGCCCTAGAAAAGCAGTTCATCTAGTCGCCACACAAAGAAATATCAAAACCAACCTAAGTTGACATTTTTTTGCTCCCAAGGCACTTACCATATATAGAAAGGGCTTGATTTATGTGTTCCTCTTTCTCGAGCTTTCAAGTTTTAAACCTCACTTTTATCCCTTAACAAAATTATTTCAAAACAATCAAATAATCAATAATTTTGTTTCTTCAATCACACTGTGTTGAGTATTTTTAATTATTTTTTTTTCCTCTTTAATATTATTATATGATTATTGGGCATTTGTTTTTATTTCTCATATCCTTGAAACTGTAAAGTTCTCTCAATTCTAAATTTCACACTTTATTGTTTTGAATCCCCCCCCCCACCAGACCTCCCTTTCTTTTTTAATACTACTGTCGGGTCGTGACCAGGCTCGCAGCCAGGTCAAAGTAAGCAGGGAGGCACCAATACCCAGCAAGGGGGCACCTTTACTTTTTCTTTATTTTTTCCTCTTTTTCTTCTTTTTTAAGCGGGGGGGGGGACACTCCAACCTAGCGGGGCGGGGGGGGGCACGGCCCCCCCTTGGCTACGGGGCTGGTCGTGACGCAACTAAAATACAGCAGCGCAAGAAAAAAAATACTGAACTGTTCATGAAAATGGGAAAGATAAGAACGAGGAACTGAGAAGGTGTCCACAATTTTCGGGGGTGTCAAAAGAATGACTGTGCCCGTTGAGATGGACCGATGGTGACCCTTGCATGAGGTCGACGTGAGACGTACTCACGTTTTACAAAAAAATTAAAAATTGTATAACCGAAATCATTATTTAATTTTATTTAATAAGGAGAAAAAATTAAATATAAAACCTGAGTGTAACTGAGCAGCAATAAACTCAACAATGATCCGCATGTGGATCAATGGGATAAGCGTCGATCAAAGAGTGAATTTTGGGATCAAAGAGCCGCATGTGGATCGAAGAGCTAAGCGTCGATCAAAGAGTGCATTTTGGGATCAAAGAGCCGCATGTGGATCAAAGAGCTAAGCGTCGATCAAAGAGTGCATTTTGGGAATCAAAGATCCGCATGTGGATCAAAGAGCTAAGCGTCGATCAAAGAGTGCATTTTGGGAATCAAAGATCCGCATGTGGATCAAAGAGCTAAGCGTCGATCAAAGAGTGCATTTTGGGAATCAAAGATCCGCATGTGGATCAAAGAGCTAAGCGTCGATCAAAGAGTGCATTTTGGGAATCAAAGATCCGCATGTGGATCAAAGAGCTAAGCGTCGATCAAAGAGTGCATTTTGGGAATCAAAGATCCGCATGTGGATCAAAGGGCCGCATCTCGCCATCGTGTGGGATAGACAACCCAAGGACGGTCATTTAGGTGTTCGGTCCGGCCCGCGTGTAAAGTCCCCCCCCCTTCCCCTCGTACACACAAAAAGAGAGGAGCGGGAGAGTGAGGGAGGGGGGAGAGGCGCTGCTACATAAACAATTTATTAAACTGATCTTGATTCGGCTCTTCTGTCAAATTGAAGAACCCTGCATGGCTCGCGATTCAAAAAATAAATAAATAAATGGGCCCAATCACTGGGATTGACCCCAATTTTTTTTTTAAACACGATATCAATATTTATGTGCTAAAAGTTCACTAATACTGGCCGCCATTTTCATTGCGATGCTTTCATTCTTTAGACATTGGTGTGTGTGTGAAGTCCCTTTAAGGATGAGATGAAACCTCTTAGATCATATAAACAACTAATGGGACGGTTTTTATGGTGCCCTTCTTTCATCCCCCACCATAGATCGAACCAGGTACCCTCATGTCGACAGTCTAGTGCTTTACCACACGACCATCTCTAAGACATTGGTAGATGCTCCAAACAGCTAAGTGTTCTGTATAACATATATTCTGTGAGATAGACAGACGTTCTTAAAAGTAGGCAGACATATAGAGATATATTATCATATGCAGACCAATACGGAAATTATAGGCTGACAAAAAAGATCGATATATTTTAAATGTATTCGAATACACGTAAAAACAACGAAAAAAAAACTGGCACAAAGAAACACTGAGCGCCTCTCCCCCCTCCCCCACCTCACCCCCACCCCCAATCCCTTCCCCCTCCACAAAGCAACGATCGGGGGGAGGGGGGAATTACTTTAAATGTCTTCTTCTGAAATAACAACACTTCTGATTGGCTGATTGATCCACCTTGCTTTATCATGTATACAGATTTTTTACCAATGCACGCTACGTTTATATTTGATTATGGCGTGTAAGTGGTTTTTTTGATTGGGGGAAAGCATGAAACGTATCCATGCGGCATAACGCGGGAAACGAAATTCTCCAGCGATTATTAATTTAATTCGCCTTTTTTTTATCCTTTCATGAAAAAGAAAAAAAATATGTGAGAGAGAATCCAACAAAAAGAAAAAAAAAAGCAACACACACATGAGTGATATTTCAACATCTGTTAAACTCTACTTGGTTCTAAAACAGAAATGTCTTGTTACAGTCTTGCAGGGAGCTAAATAGCTTACTTATGCCCGATTTTTCTGGTGCGATATTATAATTGTAGCTCTAGGTTTGCTTTGCAATTAAGTAAATCTACGAAGATAAAATCAGCATAAACAGTTTTCATAAATCAGCCACATTCACGAGATGAATTTATGTTTTCACGTGTTTGTATGAAATGTTTGTATGAAATATTTGTTTGAAAAGTTCGCATGAAATGTTTGTATGAAATGTTTGTATGAAATGTTTGCATGAAATGTTTGTTTGAACTGTTTGTATGAAATGATGTGATTTAAATGGTTATTATGCAAATTTATTTATTTTTACTCTGTATCAATATATACATACATATATATATATATATATATATATATATATATATATATATATATATATATTCTGTCTATCTGTCTGCCTGTCTGTCGATCTATCTTTCTTTCTGTCTGTCTGTCTATTAATCTTTCTATCCTTTTGTGTGTCTGTCTGCCTGTCTATCTATCTATCTACCTATCTCTTTCTCAGTCTATTTATCATTGTATATCTATGGAAATATAGATATATGAAAGATGTGTTGATAGGCGAACATAAACAGACAGGGAGACATATATATCTGCATCATTTTAAGAAACTCCTCTTAACATTATACTTGACATCAGACTTTGCCTCTCGACTCACCCATCTACTTTACCACATGTCGACTCATCCATCTATTTGACAACAGACTCCGCATGTCGACTCATCCATCTTCTATTTGACAACAGACTCCGCATGTCGACTCATCCATCTACTTGACAACAGACTCCGCATGTCGACTCATCCATCTATTTGACAACAGACTCCGCATGTCGGCTCATCCATCTACTTGACAACAGACTCTGCATGTCGACTCACCATCTACTTGACCACACCCATCTACTAGACAACAGACTCTGCATGTCGACTCACCCATCTACTTGACAACAGACTCTGCATGTCGACTCACCCATCTACTAGACAACAGACTCTGCATGTCGACTCACCCATCTACTAGACAACAGACTCTGCATGTCGACTCACCCATCTACTAGACAACAGACTCTGCATGTCGACTCACCCATCTACTAGACAACAGACTCTCCATGTCGACTCACTACATCTACTTTACCACACCTATCTACTAGACAACAGACTCTGCATGTCGACTCACCCATCTACTTGACCACACCCATGTACTAGACAACAGATTCTGCATGTCGACTCACCCATCTACTTGACCACACCCATCTACTAGACAACAGACTCTACATGTCGACTCACCCAACTACTTGACCACACCCATGTACTAGACAACAGACTCTGCATGTCGACTCATCCATCTATTTGACAACAGACTCCGCATGTCGACTCATCCATCTACTTGACAACAGACTCCGCATGTCGACTCATCCATCTATTTGACAACAGACTCCGCATGTCGACTCATCCATCTACTTGACAACAGACTCCGCATGTCGACTCATCCATCTACTTGACCACACCCATGTACTAGACAACAGATTCTGCATGTCGACTCACCCATCTACTTGACCACACCCATCTACTAGACAACAGACTCTACATGTCGACTCACCCATCTACTTGATGACACCTATCTACTAGACAACAGACTCTGCATGTCGACTCACCCATCTACTTGACCACAGACTCTTCACTCACCCATCTACTTGACCACAGACTCTACATGTCGACTCACCCATCTACTTGACCACAGACTCTACAATCTACATGTCGACTCACCCATCTACTAGACAACAGACTCCGCATGTCGACTCATCCATCTACTTGACCACAGACTCTCCACTCACCCATCCCAAATATTCAACTATCACAACGGACGGGCTTTACACTGCTAGCTATTACGACGATTATTACTTCCCCTTGTATGAAAAATTAGTCCACGATACATAGACACGGGGGAGAAATTGTCCAGATTTTATGTCGCCTTTTGAAACAAATGAGGAGAATGTGACTTGTAGACTATTTAATGTCTCTGTAATGGCTTTTGACAAAATAACCTTTTTCAATTAATATTTTTTGTACAATATTTCAGTTCTTTCAGCAAGCACACACACATACACCCACAACTTACATACACACTCACACACATTCGCTCTGTCTCTTTCTCTCTCTCTCTCTCTCTCTCTTTCTATCTCTCTCTCTCTCTCTCTCTCACTTTCATACATACACTCAAAATTACACACATAAAAAAATACACTCACACACACATACTCATAGCCGTCCGGCTAAATACGCGATTATCTTACCCCCACCCTACCCCCCATCCCCACCATTCATATCTCAAAAGCTTCTTCCAAGGTCCCTAAAAAAGCATAAGAAAACCAGGACACCCAAGACAACTACTTTCCCAGTTGGATGTGAACAGCATGACAACAAAATATGATTGATTTCAAACGACTCCAACTGATTTCTAATGATTCCCAATGATTTCAAATGATTCCCAATGATTTCTAATGATTGCCAATGATTTCAAATGATTCCCAATGATTTCAAACGACTCCAACTGATTTCTAATGATTGCCAATGATTTCAAATGATTCCCAATGATATCAAACGACGCCAACTGATTTCAAATGATTCCCAATGATTTCAAACGACTTCAACTGATTTCTAATGATTGCCAATGATTTCAAATGATTCCCAATGATTTCAAATGATTCCCAATGATTTCAAACGATTCCCAATGATTTCAAACGACTCCAACTGATTTCTAATGATTGCCAATGATTTCAAATGATTCCCAATGATTTCAAACGACGCCAACTGATTTCAAATGATTCCCAATGATTTCAAACGACTTCAACTGATTTCTAATGATTGCCAATGATTTCAAATGATTCCCAATGATTTCAAATGATTGCCAATGATTTCAAACGATTCCCAATGATTTCAAATGATTCCCAATGATTTCAAACGATTGAAACTATCGTAGTGGAATCTATATTTAATTCACACCGTTTTTTTTTGTCTTACTTTCGTCCAGTCTCCACTTTCAAGAAGATAATCTAAAATATAATATGTACTAGCTAACAGATTTTGTTTCTTGAATAGATTGTTTGTGATTCTCCGATTTAAACTAAATACAAATATGACGTTGGTTAGGGTGTCAAGAAAGCCTTAACAGGACATACACATACATCACAAATATACACATGCATCACAAACATACACATACATCACAAATATACCCATGAATCACAAACATACAAATATACCCGTGAATCACAAACATACACATACATTACACATATACCCGTGAATCACAAACATACACATACATCACACATATGCCCGTGAATCACAAATATACATATACATCACAAATATACCCGTGAATCACAAACATACAAATACATCACACATATACCCGTGAATCACGAACATACACGTACATCACAAACATATATTCTCATCACAAACAAACATATATGTTGTTGAGTAGGGAGCTGATATTTTGATGGTCTTGTAAAACATCACACATAGGCCGGGGCCGCGCCTCTAGGGGTCAGGGTGCAACCCAGCCATATGACAGGAGCACCGTCGGATGCTCTTGGTCAGAGTGTGCGTGACCAGTTGGTCTGCAAGTCGTGGCGATTTTAAGAGGTCGAATAATATTTTTTTAGCCATCGACGTCCCTGCGGATATCTGGTGCAGCTGGGATTCGAACGACTAACCGTTAAGTCTCGAAAATTCTGGGCCGACCTTAAGTGGCCAAACGGATTGATTTCTCCACAATAACCCCCCCCCCCCCACCGTTGCAATACCTATCAGCTCGATGTTCAGCAAAACTGTTTCCAATTAGGTCCGCACCTGTTCAAGACAGGCCCCTTGAACGCCGTTCAATCGTTATAATCAAAATAGCCCTGAACAGTACGACATTGTCAACAGCGTGAAGAATGGCAGTGTTGATTTGATTGGACGGACTTTTGGTAGGATGGTGTGTGTGGGGGGAGGGGGTGGAGGGAGAGTATAGAAATAGCGTTGTTAAATTTGTGTTATTAATTTGCTTAGATAAACTCGCTTGTATATCGCCAACTCTATCATCCATTATATTGTAAGAAAGTATATATATATATATATATATATATATATATATATATATATATATATATATATATATATACTAGCTGTACCCTGCAAAACCTTTGCATAGAGTTATATCCCCTTAGGCTTGATCGGTAGGCTAGGTTATTTTTGGTTTCGGGCAGATCCGATTTTTTTCATGATTGTATTTTAAACTGGAATACTGTTGTATTAATTCTTTAATTTCGATTTAACGCATCACGAAAATCGCTATTATATATATTATACCCAGATATTTAAATCTAAAGTGAAATCTTCACAATTTGCTGGGCGGTTGATCAGACCGAGACCCCTGGCTCCACAGAAATATATCTATCTTCTATCGGCTACAGGTTTAAATATGTATTAGCTGTCTTCTGGACAAGCCTAAACGTGTTTCACATTGCAACAAAAAAAAAACAATAATAATAAATAAATAATTAACGATTCCCAATGTGGCGATGAAAAATGGGTGAGAAGCTCAGACTAAACGATAGTCAGGACGGCAGTAAATCATTTTATGATTCAATCGAGTCATAAAATAACTCACGGTACACCGTCTAGTTTGCGTTCACACACACGCACACACACACACACAATTATACAGTTTAAACTAACGCACAGACACACACAACCACACACGTACAGGCGCACTGTTGCTCACACCGGTCTCCTCCAACCCCCTGCCCACCCCTCATCAAAGCTTATATATTTTTAAATACATGCTTTTGTTATTACCACATCAAATCTGGGTATGAACCCCCCCCCCACCCCTCCTTCCACCCCCCGCCCCTTTTTTTTTGTCATGGATTTATTGGGTGACAATCAGACATCGTCCGGATTTCAACACCACCACCACTTCCCCCCCCCCCCGGTGGTTCGCCCTCAGGGGAGGTAAAAGACGGGACGGGGAGGAAGGGGGTGGGGTGGGGGCGGGGCGGGGAAGGGGCGTTGAGACAGTAACTGCCACTGTTGACGTTGAAACTAATAATAAATAAATATTCAGGGGGGGGGGGGGTTATGTAGAAACACACAAAAAAAAAATCATTTCATCTTCAGGTGGCGCTAACCTGCTGTAGTTTAAGTAGGTGACAAATGGTAACGTTTTGAATTATAACGAAAAAAATATTATTGACTTTTATTTATTAATTTTTTCTGCACATTCATGAAAAAGTAAACATTGTCTGCTTTGTCACTATTTTGTTTTGGCCTACATTTAGTTAATAAACACAGTACAATACGAGCACTGTACTTTTTGTTTTATTCTGCATTTACTCTAAACCTGAAGTCGGTATTTATGTAAGTCGGTAACCAAGTGTTGTAAGGCGGTAACCAAGTGTTGTAAGGCGGTAACCAAGTGTTGTAAGGCGGTAACCAGGTGTTGTAAGGCATTAACCATGACATTTAACGATATACTGCAATACGGTTACTATGGCATGCAATTCAGTGCGCAATGTGGTGTAAGGAGACAACTTTGTTATGCAAAGGCAAGATCTTTTTTTTTACTGTAAGGCAGTAACTATCAATGTGAGCCAGTAACTATTACTGTAAGCTAGTAACCATGCACTGTAAAGCAGTAACCACACACCGTAAAGCAGTAGCTATGTACTGTAAAGCAATAACTATGTACTGTGAGGCAGTAATTATGTGCTGTAAAGCAGTAACTACACACCGTAAAGCAGTAGCTACGTACTGTAAAGCGTTAGCTATGTACCGTGAGGCAGTAATTATGTACTGTAAGGCAGTAACCATGCACTTTAAGGAAGTAAATAATGTTTCAGCAGACGCTGTAATAAATTTTTCCTCACTTGTTTTAACATCTAAATGTAACTGAGTTGACTATTTTTTTTTTATAGATACTTCAGTGTTTGTCAACCATAACATAATTTGTTTATTTATAGGAGGGGCAAAAAAAAAAGGTTTACACTACAAACAAAGTAAAAAGGAAACATATTGAAAATTGTTCTTTAGATAAAAAGCTTTCGGTATAATGTATTAATAAAGTACTTTATCTTAAGGGGATAAAAAATTTAAAGAAATTGGGATTACTAAAAAGAAATATTAAAGAATGGGCGTTGATCTCAAAAACAAGCTGCATTCCTTAATTGGTAAAATATTGTTACAACTCTTTAAATTCTGTTTATAAAATCAAAACAACACACAGGCCGGCATGGGTTCCAAGAGTTTACTAATATCTATAAAAACACATAGACAAGGACAATAACATTACGGCCATCTTCTTGCCGGCTTCCTACGTCACTCTCTCTACCGCGTCATTACGTTCAATATCTCGATGCACGGTGCGCACCGGGGGGGGGGAAGTCGTAACGCTGCCCTTCTCTTAAATATGTCCGTCCCGGACAGGTCAGTTCTCACAACAGTCTGTCCACATGAACCACTTTCATCTTGGTGCGGGTGTTTCTCTGTATTCTGTATACGACGTCGATTTTGATGTTTTTTTTTTCGAACCATAGAATGTAGTTCCTCGAGTCGAGATCTCAGTCCATTGGCATAATCTGTTTCCATGGAGGGAGCGTCTCTAGGAAGCCCGAACAAAAGGTCACAAGGTAAGCGGAGTTCCCGGCCAAACACTATCGTTGATGGCGAGTGACCCATCGTTTTGTGGGTTGCTCGTCGGTAGGTTTTATCGCAGGCGCAGGCGTTTAGCCGTCTGATCTCCCTGCATATTTTGGCGTCAGGGATGCTGGCGTAGAATTTGGATCGATCGGGGTGCTTGTTCCTCTGGACCAGCTCTTGGGACTGGCCACCAGAGCAGGCGCAGCAAGTGGAGTCGCTGGCCTCATTGGGTCCTGGGCCTTCATTAGGTGCTGGGCCTTCATTGGTCGCCGGGCCTTCATTAGATCCGGGGCCTTCATTAGGTGTGTGGCCTTCATTATGTGCGGGGACTTCATTAGGGTATCCGCAACAATCGTTGTACTCTCTCCGGTTGTTATTGCTGCATGGCATGTTTCCCTGCCAAAGGCTGGCTAAATTGTTTTCACTAGCATCCATTTCTGCTGTCTTTAATAAATTTCCACTCACGTTATTCAATTGTATGTCTTTGACTACATCGGGTCGCAGGATTGAGCGTGATGCCCCAGTATCCAATAGAAATCTACACTCAAACTGTCCATTTTTCCCTTTTACATACAGGCTTGATTTAATCCCAATAGTTGCAGTAGGAATGACGACTTTACGGGCTTTGTTGGAGTTTTTTGCCAGCTTCCGCCCTACGAAGCTGGCAGACGTTAGTTTCCCTGGTAGTTCCAGCGGTTTGGGAGCTGGGGGTTTCAGTTCTGTCCGGCGGAATACTGCCTCTCTCTTGGACAGTACCGTCGAACATGACCGGAGGCGCCACAATTCCAGCAGCGACTATCACCCATATCAGCATTCCTCGAATCGTCGCTTATCTTTTGCTCTTTTGAGGTAATGACCTCTTCGACCACCTTGTGAATCCTGTTAATTTGCTCATCTTCATCAACTCCCAGTTGCCTGGCATGGTGGTCAGTCCTGGATGCGTTCTTAGCTGCCTCGTAAGACAGAGCATACACCAATGCTTCACTGGCCTTGCGTATCCCACTTATCATAATGGCCTTTTTTAGGTCTGGATCACGAATGGCATCGAGGAAAGTGTCGGTTATTATGACGTCCAGAAATTCCTGTGCCGCGGCAGGGTATGACAGGCGCGCTAATCTTTCAATATCTGTGTTTAATTCCTGCAAAGATTCCCCGGATTTTTGTTGCCTTGATTTCAACTGAACTCTGAACACTTCTTGCATGTGCTCGTCGCCGTACCGTATATCTAGTGCTTTTACAACAGCTTGATAATTTCTCGGGTCGTTGACAATTCGGAGCAGCTCAGAGGCCTTACCTCTAAGAGCCAAGACAAGGGCCGTGGCTTTGTCTTCTTCTCTGGTCCAGTTGTTTATTTGCACTGCTGCCTCAAACTGTCTCTTGTATACGGACCATGAAATTGTGCCATCAAATGTAGGCATGGGCATCTTGCCTACGGTTGTTGGGGTTGCAGTCTGTGTCAACTGAACTTTCCTCAGTTCTTCCCTGATATCTCCAATCTCTCCATTATACCTGGCAGTTGTGTCCTTGATCTGAGCCTGGAGTTCCATTATCCGGCCGTTGACCTTTTCGTTAATCTCAACCTTCACCTTCTCAATTCTAGTGTTGAGATCTTCCTTCAGATCTCCTATTTCGTCTCTTATTGCTTGAAGTAATTCTTTCCTTTCATTCTTAAGTAATTCTTTCATTTCATTCTGGCCTTCTTTCATTTCTTTTCTTAACATTTCGATTTTAGACTCGAAACAGTGGCTCTCAGGATTATTTCCTTCCTTTATCAGAGCATCCTTTAGTCTAGAGGCCAATTGCTCCTTGTTGCCGTCAGTAGGAGGGCCCCATTATCTAATTCTTCTCTCAACTCTACGACTAGAAGTTTACTTACTTCCTTTATCAGGGCATCCTTTAGTCTAGAGGTCAATTGCTCCTTGTTGCCGTCAGTAGGGAAGCCCCTACCATCTAATTCTTCTATCAACTCTACGACTAGAAGTTTACTTAGCTTCTTACCGGCCATTTTCAGAAAAGAAATCCCACCTCTGACACCAATGTTACAACTCTTTAAAAATTCTTTTTATGGAATCAAAACAACACACAGGCCGGCGTGGGTTCCAAGAGTTTACTAATATCTATAAAAACACATAGACAACGACAATAACATTACGGCCATCTTCTTGCCGGCTTCCTACGTCACTCTCTCTACCGCGTCATTACGTTCAATATCTCGATGCACGGTGCGCACCGGGGGGGGGAAGTCGTAACAATATAAATCAATGACCTTTTAAATGAACATTATTTACGGTACACTGTGTTCAGTTTTTTTCAATGGACCATGTTACGAGACACATTTAATCCTGAATTATTTAGCAGTTTTAATATTTTTAAGTTGTAAATTTCTATTTTTAAAATGGCTCCCGCGCTTTAAATTTTATTTTAATTCAACCATATTTTTTTTTCAATATTTGTATCAGCTTAAGATTTAATACATTTTCTTGAAAGCGAATTTTTTTTAAAAAACCTATGTCAATATTTTAATTTTATTTTATACTGATAAGTGTTAAAAAATGAACATTTCCTCCTCTCTTACGAAATAGTCACCTAACCATACATATATAAGTGTTTCGTGTATGTGTTGTAAAGAAACTATTCATAACATGGGGCAACAGAGTTACTCCAGTCAATTCGTGTTACCACCACAATGGTTTCATATTGTGTTCACTTTACATGCACACACATTTAGAGAAGAATTAAAAAAAGGCATTCTTACGCTTCGTGCGCAATTCATCTGAATCTTCACTACCCTATAGCACACCATATTATTTGATGTATCAATAATTTCTCCTGCACGCTAATAAAACAAAAAAAGTAAAGTTTCCTTAGCCCTGACGGGCCATCGGGGCAGATGAAGTGTAGAATTCATCTGTTTCTATAACCTCGGCATATGACGGGATTGTTTGGTTAGCACAACGCCCAGCCGCATTCACTTCACCTCAAGCAGCTTAAGTCACATTTAAAGTTTGGTTGACTTGTGGAACGACTTTGCACTATATTTCACCTGGAAAAATTCCCATGGTTCTCACCTAGGATCGAACCTGGAACTCTCAGGTCGACAGTCGAGTATCTACACCACTCGGCCACCCGTCCCACTTGCACGTTAATGGACTAGCGCTATATCTGATGCAATTAAATATCAGTCTGCATCCCCCCCCCCCCCCCATCTTTCCGTATCTTACAAAAATATGTGGTAATGATTTCAGCTGTCTATAACATTTTAATTAATTGACTCAAAAGTTGTGAAGTAGTGTATTGTCATCGATAATAAACAACAAGTGTTAAAATTTCAAATCGATTGAATCTCAAGAAGCTAGTGATAATTGATTTCCAATTTCTCAAAATACGACAAACTCGACACGACTATGCAAGACGAAGCAAGTTAAATTAAATCGTATATACTAGCTAATGTTTTTTAAAAATATCTTCAGTGTGTCATGTCAGGATTTAAAAAAAATATCTTTTTAATTTCATACATCCTTTTATGTGTATACATTCTTTGGTGTGTGTATACATTCTTTGGTGTGTGTATACATTCTTTTATGAGTGTATACATTCTTTTATGTGCGTATACATTCTTTTATGTGTGTATATGCATTCTTTTATGTGTGTATATGCATTCTTTTATGTGTGTATATGCATTCTTTTATATGTGTATACATTCTTTTATGTGTGTATACATTCTTTTATGTGTGTATACATTCTTTTATGTGTGTATACATTCTTTTATGTGTGCATATGCATTATTTTATGTGTGTATATGCATTCTTTTATGTGTGTATATGCATTCTTGTATGTGTGTATATACATTCTTTTATGTGTGTATATGCATTCTTGTATGTGTGTATACATTGTTTTATGTGTGTATACATTCTTTTATGTGTGTTTATGCATTCTTGTATGTGTGTATTTTTCGTAAGTCTATACTGGCATGTTATGATATGATGAGTTCAAGAATACTTATAAGATAGGATTTCCTCGCAATCTTCTGAGGGTATTCCAATTTTTATTTTGTTTACCAGCTGAAAGTATGTATCAGTATACATGGTCCATATAATATGGATATATATATATATATGAATTTATATCGATAACCCTAAAATTGTAATGTTACAGGAAATTTCGACAAATCTGATTTAATTGATTTGGATTCAGTCTTGAAATTTCATCAATATTTTTTGGAAAAAAAAATTAGAACATTATCATTTATTTACATTTTTTTTTAGGTTTTGGCAAAATGAAATTTAAAATAATATTCCTTAATGTCAATGAACACGTGACAGAAAACAATGATTGAGGAAGACAGAGACCAAAGAAGAATAAGAAAACCTTGTCCGACGTTACAACATTCATGTATACAGTAACGTAGGCAAGTCTAAGATCGGGTGGTGCAGCCGCCCAGGGGTCCAGCTATGTACGGCACCGACATTGTACACAAGTCATTGGGGAGAAGGGGGGCCGCTAGGAATTGATCCGTTAATATGTACGACGAAGACCGGACTCCCAAACAAAGAGCCTTTGAATCATACAGATTGGAATGACTAAGAAGCTGTAATGTCAGAATGACCAACAAGCTATAAGGTGGGAATGAGCATCAAGCTGTAGTGTTGGAATGACCATCAAGTTGTACGATTGGAATGACCATCAAGTTGTACGATTGGAATGACCAAAAAGCTGTAAGATAGGAATGACCAACAAGCTGTAAGTTAGGAATGACCAACAAGCTGTAAGGTAGGAATGACTAACAAGCTTAACCAATGCATTGAGTATGTCAACGGGACATAACCCTTCCCCGACACTTACTGAATTTTTATTTTTTTGCGTGCCTTTATTTTAATTTCTTTGTCTTTAGAACATAGAGTCGATAAGCTCGACACTTGTACTAAGAGCGCGTGCAATTGATTAACCGTGTACATAGCTTACAACCGTTAATGCAAGAACTCAACAAATTTCTTTCTTTTTTTGCTGTACTGTGCTCTCACGTTGTTTCTGCAGTCATTGTCAACAGCAGGAGTTCTCAATCTTTTGCGATTCGCGGCCGGTTAAGAAAACCTTTTTTTTCGATTTTCGCGACCAACCCGTAAAAAAAAAAAGATTTATGGATTAAGTAGGAAAAGCTAAAATAAATTTAGGTCCTTATATTCTCGGATAATTTATTATTGCTATTTTCAAAAAAAAAAAAAACACTTCACACCAGCGGGTGGGTCGCGACCGAGAATTTGAGAATCCATAATCTACAGCCCCAACCTTATTTTATATCACGCAACCATTTTTTTTTTAAGAATCTTTTTTTTTTTTAAATTTACGCACTGTCGCAGCGGGTGCGTAACTCAAGTCCAAAATTCTAAACAGCCTCTGGAAGCCGGGCTTAAAAGAAATGTCTATCATTTTTTTTTAATGCCGCCACCTTTATGGGCCCAAAAGTTTTGTCATCTCTGTCGAGGGCCTCGGCCAGCATTAGTCTTGCTCTGAGGGACATCTCCCCTTCCCCCCCCCAACCCATTTTAAGTAAACACCATTTAATGATTTGTGTGTGATTTATTCTATTTTGATCGCACGCCAGATTTGTGTGACTTTTCGCAATTTTTTTTTAAATAAATGCTAATAAATTAATTTTTCAACTAATTTCGAAATGGTTTCTCCATATGAGTACATTGAATGCGTCAAACTCATATGGAAAACAATGAAATTCAAAAACATGCAAAAAGAATCAAATTTAGCGAAAAAATGGTTTACAATGAGTAGTAAATATGCGAAAAGTAGCGATGTCTGAGATGTGTATGACTCAAAGTGCATCCCCCCCCCCAATAAATCTTCGCGTAGCACAAGGAGTTACTCCGCGAAGCGAAGATTAAGAACTACTTGGTTAAGACTTTAGAGGATTTAATTTGTCTTATTTTGTTGTTGTAATACTGTGTAGCATAGATAAAACATAGCTAAAGCTGTCTATCGAGAAATTTTGATACAAAAACAAATGATAAACTTTATAGCACCTATTAAGATACAATCTTTTAAAGTTGCGAGAAGAAAGCTTAAAGCATTTTTTTTTAATAAACACATGGTAAAGATTAAAAAAAAATGACTGTAATGAACCGAATCCAAACACACTTTTAAGTTTGGTGGATAGATTTGAAGAGACGAAATTAGTCGGATAGAGAGATGGACTGGTGCACATCCCGACTTAGCAGGCATGTAGATAGATAGAAAAACATGACACACTATAAGAGAGACGCAGATATCATATAGACATATAGATAGATAGACAGACAGAAAGAGATATATTTGTTGGTACTTATATATAGACAGAAAGATCGTTAGTTTATTAGATAGATTTAGATAGATAGATCGATAGATCGATAGATAGATAGATAGATAAATAGATAGATAGATATAGATATAGATAGATAGATAGATAGATAGATAGATAGATAGATAGATAAATAGATAGATAGATAGATAGATAGATAGATAGATAGATAGATAGATAGATAGATAGATAGATAGATAGATAGATAGATAGATAGATAGATAGATAGATAGATAGATAGATAGATAGATAGATAGATAGATAGATAGATAGATAGATAGATAGATAGATAGATAGATAGATAGATAGATAGATAGATAGATAGATAGATATACGACCGAACATATATACATCTGACAGACAGATATTATACAGAAATATTACGTTGGATTTAGAAATAAAAAAAAGCACTTAGATTAGCACCTTAAGTTAGTTTCTTTGAAAGAGCATTTCTGTTTTCCTTCAGACAAGATTTAAATTTTAACCACATAAAGCCAAGGTAAACACACGCAGGAATCGAATTAAATATTTAAATGAATTTTATATATATATATATATATATATATATATATATATATATATATATATATATATATATATATATATATATATTTATTTATTGCACAGTAATGCAACAGATAATTTCTCCTGCCATACAATTTATCGTTTTTTTTTAATCTACCAGTATATTTTTTTTTTTGCATTAGCATTTGCATTTGCTGAAGTTATCAGTTTAAATTTATTCCAATAAAAACGTCTTTTGTACTTGGTAGATTTATTTATCGTTGTTGATGTACCGGTGAAAATAGCCAATTTAAACTCAATTTTCCACCTATATACTGTTTTATGTTAGTAAATCACATCAGTGAAAATAAATATTAAAAAAGTTCATTTATTGTAAGCTCCCGCCATCGCCTTCTTTCGCATTATGTATGTGATAAACATATCTCTGGCTCTCTCTCTCTCTCTCTCTCTCTCTCTCTCTCTCTCTCTCTCTCTCTCTCTCTCTCTCTCTCTCTTTCTCTCTCTCCATCTGTTACAATCTCTCAATAAAAACATACTATATGGTAAATAGATTCAATTCAGTAAAGATAATCCCATTTTTTTATTGGGATAAAAATGCGAACCCATTCATAGGCTTCCTTGTCATTGACATTATATCGGCGCTCTTAAACCAAACGACAAAAAAAAAACACGTATATCCTACGAACGATAACTCCACAACTTAAGAGAATTAATTAGCGTGTATGACTTACCTTCTCTTCGTCTATGTCTCTGGCCTCTTCGTCTAACGGTAAGGCTGCGGTCTTTTGCGCCATCATCATTACAATCAGAATCAAACAAGCGGACAGGTTAATTAACCAAACTTTGGACATTTTTTGACTGAGACTGTGTTAAGGAACGTTGTTCGTTCGTTTATCTCGCAATAGAAATAATGACAATACTTGGTTCTAAACACTGAATCAAACAGCTTTCAATTTATTTTGAGACTTAATCGTTTGGTTTTTCTATGTTATTATATTTTTTTTTTAAAAGTTTACCTATTTTAGTTAGAACTAAAAAAAAAAAATTAAGAAAACTTTCCTTTTACTGTTTTTCTTTACTTGTTTCCCCCTTGATAAAAGTTCGTCCTGTTTTCACGCGACTTTCTTTAATTCCAGTGTGCTGTGAGCTCATTGGTCACTTCCCCCCGTCTCGCGCTTTTATAACCTCCACCAGTCACGTGGCGATCGCCCTTCCTGCACGTCATACAACCGTCTCTCACCCAAGCCATTTCTTTTGTTATAAATATTATTTTGTTTTAAAAAAAAAAATATAATCGTAGCGGTGCTGTCGTTTCGATATTTTTCCTCCTCCCCCTCATGTTGTTAGCGAGAAGAAGAATGTCAAATTAAGAATACGCACGTCGTAAACTTAGACAATAAAATAGAATAAATCCATTTTCTTTCATATTTCTATATAATGGTTTCTACATTGTCTCTCTACAACATGTCAAAAAGTACTGGAAAGTCAAGTCTTTTTTTTTTCAGTGGTGCCTATTTAACGTTTTTATGCAGCAGGGCCGGATTAAGGGCCTAACTTTTTGAACAAATGATTAAAACCTATCAATCACCAAAATGACCAAAACGTATCTCCTGTCCTTCTAAATTTCACACAGTAAGCCTTTGCCAGTTTTCGGAAGATGCAAAGTGTTGTTCCAATTCATTGCCGTTTTATCGTATGAAGTTGGCGGTAAAAAAATCTTGAGAATCACTAAAGTCTGATAAAAGAGGGGCTATTTATTTCAGGCCCTAGGGCTTAAATATTATGAGCTTAATGGTTAATCTGGTTCTTTATGCATGGCCGTCAAAACAAAATTATACCCCCCCCCCCCAATTGGTTTAAAAATGATAGGGCATATATGTATATATATATATATATTGGTTTAAACTGATAGGGCATACATATATATAGTGGTTTAAAACTGATAGGATATATATATATATATAACTAGTTGCAAGTACCCGGCTTTGCCCGGGTTTAAAATAAGGTTTTCTGTTTACCTTCTGTTTTCTCCCTACCCCCTCTCTCCCTCCCTCCCCCTCTCTCTCCCTCCTTACCCCCTCTCTCCCTTTCTATTTCCCTCCCTCCCTTTCTCCCTCCCTCCCTCTCCCATCTCCCTCTCTCTCCCTATCTCCCTCCCTCCTTCTCTCACCCCCGTCACCCCTCTCTCCACCTTCCTCCCTTCTTCCTCCCCCCACTCTCCCTCCCTGCCCCCTCTCTCTTTATCACTCTCCCCCCTCCCTCTCTCTGTACAATTAAACGTCAAATTACGCTTCTTAAATAAACAGAAAACCTTATTTTAATCCCGGGCAAAGCCGGGTACTGGCAGCATGAAAAAAAAACAACAACAATATTTTTTCCCCGTCCCTAGCCCTTTCTTCTCCGTCCGTTCAATTACACATTCACTTGGTGCGCGATTTTTATTTATAGTGAAGGCGATCCCATACCGTGAATACTTTAATATAGTAAAATACTAAAATAATTAATTACAATTAAACTACGCATTGAGATTGTATTAATAATGTTAATAATGTCACAGAAAATTTTAATTAACGTTTTTCGGTTTATTAAAGGGAACAGACAGACAGACAGACAGACAACAAATGCCTCTTATAAGTATACTAGTTGCAAGTACCCGGCTTTGCCCGGGTTTAAAATAAGATTTTCTGTTTACCTTCTGTTTTCTCCCTACCCCCTCTCTCGCTTCATCTCTCTCTCTCCCTCCCTCCCCCTCTCTCCCTTTCCCTCCCTCCCTCTTCCTCCCTCTCCCTCACTCTCCCTCCCTCTCTCCCATCTCCCTCTCTCCCCTCTCCCCCTCCTTCTCTCCCACCGTCCATCCTCCCTCCCTCCTCCTTCCCTCTCTCTCCCTCCCTGCCCCCTCTTTCTCTTTATCTCTTCCATCCTCTCCTTCTCTCCTTCCCTCCCCTCTCTCCCTCCCTAACCCCTCTCTCCCTCCTTTCTCCCTCCCTCCCCTTTCCATCTCTCTCCCTCCCCCTCTCTCCCCCTTCCTCCCTCCCTCATTTACTCTCTCTCCCTCTCTGCCCCCCTCACTCTTTATCTCTCCCTCCCTCTCTCCCACCCCCTCTCTCCCTCCCTTCCTTTCTCTCTCCCTCTCCCCTCTGCTCTCTCTCCCATCTCCCTCTCCCCCCCTGCTCCCTCTCCCATCTCCCTCCTTTTCTCCTCCCTGTCCATCCCCCTCCCTCCTCTCTCCCCCTCCCTCCCTCCCTCCTACCCTCCTTTCCTCTCTCTCCTCCTGCCCCCTCTCTCTTTCTCTTTCTTTATCTCTCTCTCCCTCCCCGTCTCTTTCCTTCTCTCTCTCTCTCTCTCTCTCTCTCTCTCTCTCTATATATATATATATATATATATATATATATATATAAATACTTATAAGACGCATTCGTTGTCTGTCTGTCGGTCTGTCTGTCTGTCTGTCTGTTCCTTTATAACTCAAGATCCAGACAAGCAAATAACGTGAAATTTGTTACACATACACATAATTAGGACAGGTTTCATTTCATATCGATGGGTAGTTTAATTGTAATTAATTTTTTTTATTTTTATATTAAAGTAATCTCGACGGCGCCATAAATAAAATTCCTCTGTGACGTCATTTCCCGATTCGAATAGAACGCTCTGGTGCTGTATTGTGCCTTTGTGATGCATCGAATTGTTGTTTTTTCATGCTCCCTGATTTGTACAGTTTGAGGAAGATAAAGGAATGAAGAAGGATTTTAGAAGAAGTGTGAAGCCATAATAATAAGTATATATATATATATATATATATATATATATATATATATATAGAGAGAGAGAGAGAGAGAGAGAGAGAGGGGGATAGGGAGGGAGAGAGATAAAGAGAGAGAGAGAGGGGGGGGCAGGAGGAGAGAGAGCAAAGGAGGGTAGGAGGGAGGGAGGGAAGGAGGGGGAGAGAGGAGGGAGGGAAATGACGTCACAGAGGAATTTTATTTATGGCGCCGTCGAGATTACTTTAATATAGTAAAATACTAAAATAAAAAAAAATTAATTACAATTAAACTACCCATCGATATGAAACGAAACCTGCCCATTAACCTTCCCCATGTAATTATGTGTATGTGTAACAAATTTCACATTATTTGGTTATCTGGATCTTGAGTTATAAGGGAACAGACAGACAGACAGACAACAAATGCCTCTTATAAGTATAGAGATATATCGACATCACATCTATAATATTTAAAAATAATATTTAATCCATCGGGTTGGTAAAATTATTTCTTTTATTTAAACCACGGGAGGTAATTCAAAAGTCACAGAGTGCTAACTTATATATTGACAGTATTTGTTTTAAAATAAACCAAACCGCCGTGTGCAAACTAATAGTTTGTCATAATTTTGTTTTAATTAACAAACAGTATCGTGAAATATTTCTTTTTACTTAATATTTTGTCGGTATATTTTTATCAAACATGTAAATAAGTTTCACACCATTAATTATTATTTTAAAAGTACATTCAAAACCACTTACCTCATTTGTCAAATCTGTTCGTAATTCACTCATGTCAAAATTTTATCTGTTTGGTTGAAAAAACAGGAGAATAACAAGGGCTTTCTTAGTACTGAACTACATGTATTACATTTCATTGGGTTAAGCCACAACAGCGCGTGGCCGGGCCTGGTACAGCTAATATATGTTTATATATATTTATACATATATATATATATATATATATATATATATAGTGGTTTAAAACTGATAAGGCATATAGATTGGTTTAAAATAAGAAATCTAAAATCTAACTGGATGAACATAATTTTGTGATTGTCTTTCCATAGATGTATAGAAATAGTGAATGGTGTATCCCCTTTAAATTCCAGACTAGTAACACGAGTAAGTCATTATGAACATAACGAATAAACTTTTATTCATGAAATTTAGTATGTAGTCCAGGGGTGGGCAAACTATGGCCCGCGGGCCGCATGCGGCCCATCAGAGTATATTGTGCGGCCCGGATATAGGCTGCAATCCTCTGTCGGTGGTAATTTTCTTTGTTTAGAGTTGTTGCTGTATATTTTTAATTTTATTCCGACTACTGATTTGAATCTATGGATATTAAATCGGTGTTATGGATCGAGAATATTAGTTAGAGTTGCTTGACCTACAAGCAGATTATGACCTGAAGTAGAAGTACAAGTCAGTTCTTTTGCTGGAGTTTTAAGGATGATTGCCAGCGCGGCATTTTCACACCTTAAAAACTTTGCTGTCAAGCTTTTGTCACTATTTGGGTCCACATATGTTTGTGAGCAATCGTTTTCTTGTATAAAAATAAACAAATCTAAGAACATATCGACAGGGTTGTTAATATTGCAATTTTGTATTGGTATTGGTAGTATTGCCAATACTTTTTTAAGTATTGGTACGATATTGCAATACTTCTTGAAATTTTACGTTGGTATTGGTATTGCCAATAATTATTTGTTATATTGGTATTGATTTTTAACTAATACTAAAAGCAATATTTAATAAGTTCTCTACAACATTGGTTGTGAATAAAGATGAATATAATAAATTTTTCTTTGGTGTCGCCATCTTACGAGTGACATTGCCAAACAATTTTTGAATGAGACTGAGCAATGAATGATAATATAAATCATATCTGTGGCAATGAGCATTGACCGGTGAGTACTCTAAGTAAATTGATTTCTATGGAATTTGCTATTTTGTCCAAGCTTTTTTCCGCTTACATTAAATAATTTTCTTGAGTGTTTATTGTTATTTGCAAAGTATCGTCAGGCAGTTCACTTGGTTGCTTTTGGTAACACCTGGTGAAACCCGGTGGAATTCAATGTATGATGCTGTCACCAGAGTTTACAACATTCTCTGTGTAAGTGACATGGAAGTTAAGTTTGACAAACTTTGTGATAAACTTGATATCAAAAGACTACAGCCTGTACAGAAAACATTTGTTAAAGAGTATGTTGCTGTTATGAAGCATGTTTGCTGTGGACTAGATATTTTGCAGGGTGAAACTAAAAAAGGCAATGGACTTGGTTTCCTTCTACCAACACTTGTCGTGATGAAGGCTCAGTTAAAAGTGTTTCTTGATCAAGGTTAGAATGATCCGCTCGTAGTTTGTTCTTTAGCTTCATGTCTTTTGAATGCCGTCGATGGAAGATTTGCAAACATGTTTGACAGCATTGATGCTCAGCTGGCATCCGTTGTGCATCCCAAATTCAAGTTGGACTGGATGGATGATGATTTGCAGCGTTCGCATCTTATTGAAGTACTAAATTTACCCGTTTCACAATCACTATTGGTTGCTACGACTGATGACCAGAAAGCAACGTCGACTGCTGCTGCTGATGGTACAGATAATCAGCCAGACTTCATCGTGTGAATGATTCACCTGATGTGAATCAAGAAATTAATAATTACTTGGCAGACACTTCAGACAGTATTGCATCATTGGATGTCTATCCACATATCCGTAAAATATACATAGACCTGAATACAGGACTTCCTTCAAGCGCTGCTGTTGAAAGGCTGTTTTCATTAGGAGGCAGCCCCGTAGCGTGAAAATTCTACAGCAGGGGCCAGGCATTCTACAGCAGGGGCCAGGCAATAGCAGGGGGGCCAGGTAATACATTTTACTAAGTAGAACAAATAAGCAGGGGGGCCAGATAAAACGCAGGGGGCCCGGCCCCCTGCCCCCCCCCGCACGCTACGGGCCTGTTAGGAGGCCGAATATTTTCCCCTCTTCGTTCACGACTGAGCAGTGCGCATTTTGAAATGGTTACTTTTCTTCGCCTGGCTTAGTGGTAACTGCCAGTTAGGTGGCGTTACCCTGTGAACTCTACTGGAATTCATTGTTCATCGTTAGTTTTCCAGATGTAATGCAATCCACTGACTCGGTCTGACTGCTTTTACTATAATGTGATGTTTAACTGTTTATGTATCATTTGCTTTTCTATGACAGTCATTTGCTTCATTCATCCATTCATTCATCCATCCATCCTTTCATTCATTCACAATATGTGTACAGCATACATATTAAAAATCTTGTTGCTTAAGGACGTTAAGGTATGCCGATTTATTTAATAGTATTTTATTATGTTGTCAAAGACGTTTGGATGCTTTGAGGGAAACTGTTGAAGCAAGTGTTAACTATTGAACAAAATTTGGTTAAAAATACATCATCTAAATTAGCCAAAAATGTTGTTATCGTTTATCGATGTAAGTGATATAGAGCAATGAATTACGTATTTGCATTTTATTTGTCGAATGTCCCAAATATTGGTATTGGTATTGGCAATAATAAATAAATATTGGTATTGGTCTTGCAATACTGGTTTTAAAATTGTATTGGTATTGGGTATGCAATACTGATTTTAAAATTGTATTGGTATTCATGGGCGTCGCTAGGAATTTTTCCGGGGGGGGGGGGGCAAAAATTTTCCAGGGGGGGGGGCAAATAACAACTTTATGACATTTTTTTTAAATTTAGGGGGGGAGCAAATGCCCCCCCTTGCCCCCCCCCCCATGAATACGCCCATGTTGGTATTGGTATTGCCAATATTTTTTTTTAGTATTGTTAACAACCCTGCATATCGATGTTGACTGACTGTAATTTATATGATGTCATGTGAATCATAACCAGCAAACTGGTTCCACAGTTCAAGAACATTATCCAAAATTGTGAACAGTTACATACTTCTCATTAATTATAAATGTGCTCTGTGGTCAGCCTGTATGTAAATTAAGTTCCTTTGTCTTCATAATTATTATGACAGGTAACAATAAACATTAGCTGATTTAATATGAATAGTAGTCTTATTACCAAATTACCACAGAACTTATTTAGTTCGTATTTTTAAAATGTAATGTGCATGTGTAGTAGAGTGTAAATGTGAAATAAAATGACAAATACATATTTATTTTCATTAATTCATATTTTGATTCGTTGTAAATTGTAAATGAAGTAGATAAAATTTATATGCGGCCCGCCGATAATATTCAAGTTAGAAAAAGTTTGCCCAACCCTGATGTAGTCGGATTGTAGTCCTCTAGCTATAATGCAATAAGCCCCATCTCAACACAACATCAGTGAAACATCCTTCCACTCACACAAACCATCTTCACTCATTCTCCGTGAGACTCATGTCATGGCTACCCCGTGAGGCTACCTTGTGAGACTCCTATCATGACTACCCAGTGAAGCTCTTTTGTGAGACTCCTGTCATGGCTACCCCGTGAGGCTCTTTTGTGAGGCTCCTGTTATGACTACTCCGTGATGCTCTTTTGTGAGACTCCTGTCATGACTACCCCGTGAGGCTCTTTCGTAAGGCTCCTGTCATGACTATCCCGTGAGGCTCTTTTGTGAGACTCCTGTCGTGGCTACCCCGTGAGGCTCTTTTGTGAGGCTCCTGTCATGACTACCCCGTGATGCTCTTTTGTGAGGCTCCTGTCATGACTACCCCGTGAGGCTCTTTTGTGAGGCTCCTGTCATGACTATCCCGTGAGACCACACCCTTTGAGACTACCTCGTGAGACTTCGACCGGAGACTGATCTTATGACCACTCGGACTGCCCGGACTGACCGTACACGTACCTTATCCACGGTGTCCAGTGATCCTTGACCAGTCACCAATACGCTCTACCGATCAGACCCTTTACTAAAGCATGCTTGACTTTGTTAAACAAACAGATCACACCCACCAGCTCACTAGCATACGACCAAAGGGGAATCATTCAAATAACCAATACAGGGGTGATAACTAGGGATAGAACATCCCCTTGTCCCCCTTGGCACTATCAATAAATAATACTTTTAAATTATCAATTTACACCAAGAAATATTCATTACGAATTGATACATGAGGTAATAGAATACACTTGATATGAATATTTCTCTTTCTTCAAATAGTCAATATACTATCAATCTACAAGTTCAGAACAAAATAAAATATTATTCAGTACCTGTGTACCAGACAATGTAATGTTACCACTGTTACCAGTATACCTCACTAAACTCACTATGTACACTCATCATCAGCAAAAAATCTAAGAAACTGCATGCCAATGTAACCTGATATCCAAATCAATGTTAAATATAACTTATGCATTTAATAATATTAAATGCTCTTAAGGAATTCACTAAAGCACAGGCGTGGGTTCAGGAAAACATGGCATTTGTTAATATAATGTATTTACGATCAACAACTACAATGGCCGCCATCCTTGACCTTGACTGACGTCTTCAACATCACAACTCTGCTGGTCTTACGTCAAAAAGTCACCGCTATCAATTTATAAATTTATACCCACCGATGCCAAGGTGAGAGTGATAACGATAATCTAGATTCTCTATTGAAATATGCTTTTAACAAAAATTTCTTATCACATATCTTATACTAAACAAATCATTGCAATTATTATAAAGTCTCACATTTCAAATATCTCATTACTAAAATATATCACATCCTCTCATCACTCAAGGAATTTCTTCACCACAATAGACACACACAAATCCTTGGAGGGACGTATAATTGACTATGTCACATTACTTATGACATCTCCATTGTAATAATATCTCCAGCGATTTAATGGGAAAAAAAACATTACACGTTAATTACACAAAGAAAATACTTCAAAATACATTTCTGGACAGATGCAGTAAAATTACATAATGAAACCAGGAATTAATATATTTATTAAAGGTTTTTATTGTCATTTAATAAACGAACCAATAATTTGTAGTTCACTTTCACAGTATTCTTGTTGTTTTTTACTTATAAAACTCATTTTAACTATGTAGACCAGTGCTTCTCAAAGTGGTGGGCCGCGGCCCCCTAGGGGGCCGTGGACTGTCCGGAGGGGGGGCCGTGGAATTTCGAAAAATTATAAATTTAAGCAATCTAAACCAAAAAGAAAATAGTGGTGCAGCGACATATTGATTGGCGTTCCAAGGGGGCCGTGACTTCAAAAAGTTTGAAAAGCACTGCTGTAGACACACAGACACAAAAGTAGTTGGGTTAGAGGCTTTATGTATATACTAGTGGAAAAGCCTGCTGAAACTGGCTGAACGAAATCCGACGGAAGGGATAACAAAGAAATATACGAAATACTGCAATGGAAAAGAACATGTGGCTTTTATTGGCAAGAACAGAATATCATATGAACAGAAATAACAAAGAAATGCATGAAATACAACGCATACACCGCACCATATGAAAACTACCTGCGAGGGAGACACAGTGTTACAACGTACACACCGCACGATATGAAAACTACCTGAGGGAGAGACACGGGTTAGACGATTATGTATTTTAAGGATGTGTGTACCTGCGTGCGTGAGTGTTTGTGTGTATGTTTGTGTGTGTGTGTGTTTGTGTGTTTGCGTGTGTTTGTGTGTGTGTATGTGTGTGTGTGTTTGTGTGAGTGTCGATTTAAAAAACAAAACATTTTTCGTTCTATGAAACGAGTTATATATCAAATAAAATGAATCACCAGGGACAAATAAAAGTTGAGGTCCATTTCAAGCGTTGGACTGTACAGCTAACACACATTTGACTTTAGGAATTGTGGGGGGGGGGGGGGGGATGGAAACCAGGACTCCGATGGTCAACTGTCCAGTGTCACATCCCTGAAAAAAAAACTTGTCAATAGAAGTGATGTTATTATTGATGTTATTGTTGATGTTATTGTTGTTTTTAAATTCAGTTATGTTAACAAAAAGTTCTTATTGTTGTACTAGGTTTATTTCTTTTCTTATCTATTTTCAAGTCATTTTTTTTTAAATTCTTATAATTTGAAGACGAAAATGTAAAGAGTTCATTAGGGATACAATTACTTGGCCTTCACAAGTAGGAGGTCCGATTTTTTCCAGCAGTCAGGGCAAAATTTAACAAGCATAATAAAAGGTGTATAAGAGAGAAAGAGGGAAATGTTGGTGCATAAAATGAAATGTCTGTGGGATACGTGGTAGTGATGTTTTTTCTCTTTCAAACAGACTTAATGATACACAGACAGACAGACAGACAGATAGATAGATAGATAGATAGATAGATAGATAGATAGATAGATAGATAGATAGATAGATAGATAGATAGATAGATAGATAGATAGATAGATAGATAGATAGATAGATAGATAGATAGATAGATAGATAGATAGATAGATAGATAGATAGATAGATAGATAGATAGATAGATAGATAGATAGATAGATAGATAGATAGATAGATAGATAGATAGATAGATAGATAGATAGATAGATAGATAGATAGATAGATAGATAGATAGATAGATAGATAGATAGATAGATAGATAGATAGATAGATAGATTGTTATTTAGAAATAATCTATCTCCGTGGTTTTTATAAATATTCAACATTAACCTATCTTCTACTTTTTGATTGGAAGTCATAATAGATAAATCAAACATTCTCTAGAGACAAACAGATAACAATGTAATACGGTACATAGAAGATTTCATTTTATTATTTTGTTTGGTGCACACAGAAATACGAAACTGTTTAATTACAAGTTTAATTTTTTTTTTCTTTTTTTTTCCATTGAGATCTTCATCTTGCTTCTTTCGACGTATAAAATTGAAACAAGTCATTTTCATATTTAATGTGCGTTTTAATTTACAGTTATCAGGTTTCCATTATTTGAAAAAAAGAAAACAAAACTTTTGTTAATAGGGCAACGCAGAAAAAGTCAAGAGTTTATTGAGATTAATGTTTGTTGATTGTTTACTGCAGTGGCGTTCCTAGCATTGCTATTGAATGCGCGGGTCTTAATAAAGTTCCCTTAAGCCCCTAACGGCTCATGGGGGTAAATGTAGTGTAGAATTCACCTGTCTCAGTAACCTCGGCATATGATTGTGTGGTTAACTCAACCAGTACCGCCGAGAGGTGGGGGGCGGGGGGGGGGGGGGGCTGGGCTGTGATAGCCCTGCCCAGAGTCCCGAAATTTCTATCGGTGGGTCTGAACACAACGCCCAGCTGTGTCTTTACTCCCCCCCCCCCAAACTTTAAGTCAGGTGGATGTACTTGTGGGGACGTACACTGAACGATTCCCAAGGTTCTCAATGAGTTTCGAAACCAGGACCCTTCCGGGTCGACAGATGCAGAAGATGTCCCCAAGCGTTTTAGGGTAGTTCAGGAGGAAATGTGTCCGAATTTCATACATGGATCCTAGAACCAAATCTTTAGTAGGGAATTGTGTACTCATCATGTTGGCGAATAACTTCTGGGTGGGGGAAAAGCGAGAGTTGATATAGTTCGGCCATGTCTCACGTCACGGTACTCTTTATAAAATTATCAAGCATTGAGCCCTGGGAGGTGGGGGGTGGGGGGGAGTGCCTCGAAAACAACAACTGAACAAAGAGTCCAGGTATATCGAGCATTAAAAAATGGACAGGCCTTTACGTTTGAGCAGTGATTCCCAAATTTTCGACATCTCTGTAACCCTTTATGGATTTTCATAATACTGTGCACCCCTCAGTAAAAAAAAAATCGTGCATGTAGTTGTTTACTGTCATGATTTCCCCCTTCATTTCATTGTTGTCGCCCGGTGCATCGCATACCCCCGACAAACCCTTTGCGTAAACCCCTGGGGTACACGTATCTTTCTTTGGGAAACACCGTGAGACTCCCTGTCATGACCAACCCAGTGAGGCTACACCGTGAGACTCCTTTCATGACCAACCCAGTGAGGCTACACCGTGAGACTACTGTCATGACCAACCCAGTGAGGCTACACCGTAAGACTACTGTCATGACCAACCCAGTGAGGTACACCGTGAGACTCCTGTCATGACCAACCAACCCAGTGAGGCTACACCGTGAGACTCCTGTCATGACCAACCAACCCAGTGAGGCTACACCGTGAGACTCCTGTCATGACCAACCCAGTGAGGCTACACCGTGAGACTCCTGTCATGACCAACCAACCCAGAGAGGCTACACCGTAAGACTCCTGTCATGACCAACCCAGTGAGGCTACACCGTGAGACTCCTGTCATGACCAACCCAGTGAGGCTACACCGTGAGACTCCTGTCATGACCAACCCAGCCAGTGAGGCTACACTGTTAGACTCCTTCATGACCAACCCTGTGACGCTACACCGTGAGACTATTGTCATGACCAACCCAGCCAGTGAGGCTACACTGTGAGACTCCTTCATGACCAACCCTGTGACGCTACACTGTGAGACTTCTGTCATTACCTACACAGTGAGGCTACACCGTGATACTTCTGTCATGACCAACCCAGTGAGGCTACACCGTGAGACTACTGTCATGACCAACCCAGTGAGTCTACACGTGAGACTCCTGTCATGACCAACCCAGTGAGGCTACACCGTGAGACTCCTGTCATGACCAACCCATTGAGGCTACACCGTGAGACCCCTGTCATTACCAACCAACCCAGTGAGGCTACACCGTGAGATTCCTGTCATGACCAACCAACCCAGTGAGGCTACACCGTGAGACTCCTGTCATGACCAGCCAACCCAGTGAGGCTACACCGTGAGACTCCTGTCATGACCAACACATTGAGGCTACACCGTGAGACTCCTGTCATGACCAACCAACCCAGTGAGGCTACACCGTGAGACTACTGTCATGACCAACCCAGTGAGGCTACACCGTGAGACTCCTGTCATGACCAACCCAGTGAGGCTACACCGTGAGACTCCTGTCATGACCAACCCAGTGAGGCTACACCGTGAGACTACTGTCATGACCAACCCAGTGAGTCTACACCGTGAGACTCCTGTCATGACCAACCCTGTGACGTTACACTGTGAGACTTCTGTCATGACCAACCCAGTGAGGCTACACCGTGAGACTCCTGTCATGACCAACCAACCCAGTGAGGCTACACCGTGAGACTACTGTCATGACCAACCCAGTGAGGCTACACCGTGAGACTCCTGTCATGACCAACCCAGTGAGGCTACACCGTGATACTTCTGTCATGACCAACACATTGAGGCTACACCGTGAGACCCCTGTCATTACCAACCAACCCAGTGAGGCTACACCGTGAGACTCCTGTCATGACCAACCAACCCAGTGAGGATACACCGTGAGACTCCTGTCATGACCAACCAACCCAGTGAGGCTACACCGTGAGACTCCTGTCATGACCAACCAACCCAGTGAGGCTACACCGTGAGACTTCTGTCATGACCAACCCAGTGAGGCTACACCGTGAGACTACTGTCATGACCAACCCAGTGAGTCTACACCGTGAGACTCCTGTCATGACCAACCCTGTGACGTTACACTGTGAGACTTCTGTCATGACCAACCCAGTGAGGCTACACCGTGAGACTACTGTCATGACCAACCCAGTGAGTCTACACCGTGAGACTCCTGTCATGACCAACCCTGTGACGTTACACTGTGAGACTTCTGTCATGACCAACCCAGTGAGACTACACCGTGAGACTCCTGTCATGACCAACCCGGCCAGTGAGGCTACACCGTGAGACTACTGTCATGACCAACCCAGTGAGGCTACACCGCGAGACTCCTGTCATGATCAACCCAGTGAGGCTACACCGTGAGACTACTGTCATGACCAACACTGTTACGCTACACTGTGAGACTCCTGTCATGACCAACCCTGTAACGCTACACTGTGAGACTCCTGTCATGACCAACCCAGTTAGGCTACACCGTGAGACTCCTGTCATGACCAACCCAGTGAGGCTACACCGTGAGACTCCTGTCATGACCAACCCATTGAGGCTACACCGTGAGACTCCTGTCATGACCAACCCAGTGAGGCTACACCGTGAGACTCCTGTCATGACCAACCCAGTGAGGCTACACCGTGAGACTCCTGTCATGACCAACCCATTGAGGCTACACCGTGAGACTACTGTCATGACCAACCTAGTGAGGCTACACAATGATACTTCTGTCATGACCAACCCACTGAGGCTACACCGTGAGACTCCTGTCATGACCAACCCAGCCAGTGAGGCTACACCGTGAGACTCCTGTCATGACCAACCCTGTGACGCTACATTGAGAGACTTCTGTCATGACCAACCCAGTGAGGCTACACCGTGAGACTACTGTCATGACCAACCCAGCCAGTGAGGCTACACAGTGAGACTCCTGTCATGACCAACCCAGTGAGGCCACTCCGTTTGAGACTACTGTCATGACTACCCTGTGAGACCACACCGTTTGAGACTACCTCGCCAGACTTTGGCCTGAGACTGATCTTATGACCACTCGGACTGCCCGGACTGGGCGTCCACGTACCTTGTCCACAGTGTCCAGTGATCCTTGACCAGTCACCAACACGCTCTAATGGTCAGACCATTCACCAAAGCATGCTTGATATAGCGGTTCCACGGGTTGGAAAGACTCCAGATCATTGCTTTGTCTTCGGAAGTCCTTCCGATAAAACAAACTCATGGTAAAATGAAATAAATTATCAAAAGGAATACAAGTTTGTGTAATATACTGACTTGGAAAATCTCTCTTTAAACTGGACATAATTGTTGTTGTTGTTTCCGCTTTTGGTAAATACCATTCCCAAGCCTACATTTTTTTCAATACTTTGAAAATACGATGGAATATGTGTGTGATCGTAACTGTCATCGTTCATTGTGATATTTACAACATACATCGTCGGCATCCGTCCGTCTCGAGAGACGATGGTGTAGCTAAGTTGAGTCTACAAAACACCGCCGGGAATGGCTGTGCAGTCCGACTCGGGAGTAGCAATCCCTGCCGCTCTTGTCACACTTGAAGATAGTTGGTTGTTGTAGTTGTTGTTGTAGCTGTTCTTTTTTCCGCTTCAGTCTTGTTCTTTTAAGGGCAGCATTATCCTGTCGCTCAGCCTCTGCGCGCAATGAACCCTGCCGGACAGCGAGCCTCCATGACTGGCGGTCGGCTGCTTGGCTCTCCCAGGAGTTGGGGTTAATGGAGCACTCTTTCATATCCTTTTTGCAGGTGTCTTTGTAGTGCATTTTAGGTCGCCCTGTTTTCCTCTGGCCGGTAACTAACTCGCCATAGAGTAGGTCCTTCGGGATGCGGCCTGCGTCCATTCTTTTGACAAGACCGAGCCATCTGAGGCGTCTCTCGCTGAGAACTGCAAACAAGCTGCTCATGTTGGCCCTCTCCAGCACCCCAGTGTTGGGGATCTTGTCTTGCAACTTTATCTGCAGTATACGTCGCAGGCACCTCATGTGGAAATTGTTTAGCTTTCTTTCGTGCCTCGCGTAAGTGGTCCACGTCCAGGGTTGTTAGTATCGAAGTATCGGTATTGGCCAATACAGTATCGGCGATACTTTTTCAGTATTGGTTGCTGTATTGCCGATCCTTTTTGTATCAAGTATTGATTTGTGTATCGCCGATACTTTTTAAACGAAAAATTTTCGATACTCGATACCAATACTTTTCTGTTGCCACTATTAGCTAATTGCAGAAAAACAATAGCGATTTTAATACATTGTTTTAAAAGTAATTTTCATAAATTCAATCACTGCTTGTAATGATAACCATCAACCCTACCACTATTAACACCACCCACCTCCCCAACAAGACAACGTGGATCACAAGGTTGAAGTTGAACAAACGTTAAAGCGTGCTTGCAGTGCACTGAGTGCAGTTTCCACTCAACTTACTCGGCAGGGTGGTGCAGCTCCAATACAGTCAGCAGTGCAGTTTTACTGCACGACGGCAGAACCAGCTTAATAGTAGCAGTTCTGCTGAAGTAGACAGATATATTGAAGATAACTCATCATAAATGATGTCATTATCACCCTACCCAACCTACCAAGCATTAAGAAACTATATTGCTGCGTTGATCTGCTAGTGCTGAGTTAAGCGCCTGTTTTCATTGGGTGGGCATGTTTTTATGCCATTAGGTTCTAGGCTAAGGAATGATCGTTTTGAAATGATGGTCTTCTTACGTGCTGCCAAGGGGTGAAATAGTAAAGAAAAGTTCCCTTAGCCCTGACGGGCCATCGGGAATTCATCTGTTTCTATAACATCGGTATATGAAGGGATTGTGTGGTTAGCACAACGCCCATTGTTCTCACCAATGATCGAACCCATGACTCTGAAGTCGACTGTCGAGTAGCTACACCACTTGGTCATCCGTCAAGTACTAAAGTGATGAGCATTAAATTTGTGCTTCGACATTGTATTTTATTGTTTTCGCCTTTTTTTTAACTTGAAAAAACTTGCACTCATTATATTTTAAATAAAAATAGTTTGTTGTTCTCAAAAGTATCGGTATTGTATTGGTATCGATTTTGGCAATACATTTTTACCTGAGTATTTGTATTGGTATTGGCGATACTATTTTCATGAAGTATTGGTATCGGTATTGACGATACAATTTAAGTGTATTGTTAACAACCCTGCCCACGTCTCGCATCCATAGAGGAGGGTACTAAGTATGCAGGCCTGGTAGACGCGCAGTCTGGTATTTTCGGTGAGGCTGGGGTTTTCCCACACACGTTGCTTTAGTCTCGCCATGACTGTGGCTGCCCTAGCGATTCTGCAATCGATCTCCGGGTCTATGGATAGCGAGCTGGAGATGGTGGACCCGAGGTAAGTGAAGTTCTCGACGACCTCTAGGGTGTGCTCATCGATGTCAATGCTTGGGGGTGTATCTGTACCCTGTGCCATGACATTCGTCTTTTTCAGGCTGATAGTCAGTCCAAACTCCTTGCATGCATGGGAGAGGCGGGTGACAAGCTGCTGCAGTCCGTCTTTAGTGTGTGATGTCAAGGCTGCGTCATATGCATTGTACAAAAAAAATGGGCATGGCGGTTAATGAATGAATTAATGCACTGTACAAAATAATGGATGGATTAAAATGTTGGTGTAAAAAAAATTTTTGGCGCAACATAAGTTTAAAATATTTAGCGCTGTACAATTAAATTAAAACAATAACTTCCTTTCTTTCTTTCCTGCATTTTCAAAAATACAATAACGTCGATCGCTTTTAGTTCTATGTGTAAGTAAAAATATATTAAAAAGGAAGATTTGAATCGTATTTAGTCTAGTAATACGACACCTTACCTTCCGCTACTTTTGATTCCGTGTTTTCTATAAACTATATTTAGCTATAAAGTTTAAAGCTATCCTCAAATCAAAGCGAAGCGTTCCGCTGCGCTATTTCTCACGTGAGATTTTTCAAAGCGCGAAAAACCCTCGCTACACCTAAGCGAAGCGAACGTAGGCGTCAGCCGACCGGATATAATGATTTTTTTAACTTTCTTTTTGTTTATTTGAAGACGTCGGCAGACATTTTCTTCTTATGATATATTTTCTACAGTTATGGTATTTTACAAGTAAAAAGTGAAAAAAACACTTACTTTTTGGTATAATCTGATATAATTCAAGTTGCTATATATAAATGTAAGTCTTATTTGTTAATTTTAAGACATTTATATCAATTTTAACCATGATTTTTATTTGAGTCGATGTTTCTAGGCAGCCATTTTGGATTGTTTACACTCGCGAAACGCGAAAAAACTCTGAAAGAAGCGATGCCGCGAAATTTCTCTGCACCGCCGCGGAAATTCTACGCGGTTTGAGCATCTCCATATAAATACATTGCCGCGAAAGAGGGGCGAATTTCGCGAGCTACCTAGATACGCGAAATTCGCTTTGGTTAGTGGATAGCTTAACTTCTTTAAAGAGCAGACAACGATCTATTTTTGGGTGTTTACAGTTTTAAAATAGTTCAATAATTTATTTTTCTGCAATTTTTTTTTTTAATTTAGTGGATTTTGTCACGATATGGATAAAATTCCTCGCATATTTAGATAAATAACTTGAAGATATATTTTTAATTGAAATCAAAGTGATATTGATTTAGATTTGAAATGCATTTTAATTTGCGTTTTTATGAGAAATAATCAGATGATGGTTTAAATGAAAGTATGAATGAAACAACAATGTTTGGTGACGTCACTATGGAAAACTAAAGAAAAATAAGCTATTGGGGGGTGCCACAGTATATATTTTTTTTGGAATTCTTTATTAATAAACATGTTTATTATACATTCTAAGATATGTTACCCATTTCTTTGTTTGATTGTAATAGAAATCAAGTTAAATTAAACAGCTTTATTAAAAATAATTTTTTAGAACAAGGAACCTGTTATTTTGACAGAGTTATCTTTGTTAACTCAAGATTGGGGAAGGGGTTTTAGTCACATTCATCAAGATCTAAATGGTTAATACTGTTTTTTGCTATCTAGAACTTAAAAACTAAATTTTTATTCTATTTTTCATTCTTATATCTTTTTTTATGTTAGGCGAGAAATTACTACTTCGTTCGGAAGAGTTACTATTTAATTCGGTAAAAATCCGGTCCCTGTTCCGATTCCGGCAGGATCTAAAAATTACAATCCGGTACAGCCCTAATTGTTAACCACCGTTTGGCATTTCTCTGTTAGGCCTCCCTTTTGTTTGAGACAGATAGTTAAGCCGTTAGTAGAGGAGGCCTTGGCTGTATGCGGGGCCTAGGACGGGAGTCTTATTCGGGGGCATGCTACATATAGGGGTGAACAACAACTATAAAATGTGTCATTGGGGTGGGAGGGGGGTGTAGAGAGTACAAAACAGGACTGGGAATATAATATTGAGACTGTTTGTATGTCGGGGGGAGGGGGTGTTAGGGAAGGGGTGTTCGTGCGTGCGTACGGGCATATGTGTGTGTGACTGTTTTACACGCATGTACGGCCCGCTACTGTTTAGGTTGGGAGACTGGCAAACGAGACGTTGAAGCTGACTCCAAAAAGGATGGGATACTCCTGGGAATCATCTGCAGAGAGGATGATGGCATAGGACAGGGTCTCAGGAAATATGTTACTGGTGACCCCCCCCCAATACCCTGTCAGGGGGTGACGGGCACCTAATGATGACAACCTTTTGTATTAAAATAATACACATAACTCATCATATGAAAATATATATATACTAGTTGCAAGTACCCGGCTTTGCCCGCGTTTAAAATAAGGTTTTCTGTTTACCTTCTGTTTTCTCCCTACCCCTCTCTCCCTTCCTCTCTCTCTCTCTCCCTCCGTCCCCCTCCCTCCCTTTCTACCTCCCTCTCTCTCTCAAATCTCTCTCCGTCCCTCTCCCATCTCCCTCTCTCCCCTCTCCCTCTCTCCCCCCGTCCATCCTCCTCCCTCCTCCTTCCCTCTCTCTCACTCCCTGCCCCCTCTTTCTCTTTATCTCTTCCTCCCATTTCTCCCATCCTCTCCCTCTCTTCTTCCCTCCCCTCTCTCCCTCCCTAACCCCTCTCCCCCTCCTTTCTCCCTCCCTCCCCTTTCCACCTCTCTCTCTCCCTCCCCCTCTCTCCCCCTTCGTCCCTCCCTCATTCCCTCTCTCTCCCTCCCTGCCCCTCACTTTTTATCTCTCTCCCTCCCTCTCTCCCTCCCTCCCCTCTCTCCCTCCCTACCCCCTCTCTCCCTCCCTTCCTTTCTCTCTGCCTTTCCCCCTGCTCCCCTCTCCCCCTGCTCCCTCTCCCCCTGCTCCCTCTCCCCCTACTCCCTCTCCCATCTCCCTCTCTCCCCCTCCTTTTCTCCCCCTGTCCACCCCCCTCCCTCCTCTCTCCCCCTCCCGCCCTCCCTCCTACCCTCCTTTCCTCTCTCTCCCCCCTGCCCCCTCTCTCTCTCTTTATCTCTCTCTCTCTTTATCTCTCTCTCCCTCCCCTCTCTCTCTCTCTATATATATATATACACATATATATATATATATATATATATATATATATAGTTATTATTATTGTTTCACACTTCTTCTAAAATCCTTCTTCATTCCTTTACCTTCCTCAAACTGTACACATCAGAGAGCATGAAAAAACATCAACAATTCTTTGCATCACAAAGGCACAATACAGCACCAGCGCGCAAGTTCTATTCGATCATAGGGAAATGAGGTCACAGAGGAATTTTATTTATGGCGCCGTCGAGATTACTTTAATATAGTAAAATACTAAAATAAACAAAAATTAATTACAATTAAACTACCCATCGATATGAAACGAAACCTGTCCTATAACCTTCCCCATGTAATTATGTGTATGTGTAACAAATTTCACGTTATTTGTTTGTCTGGATCTTGAGTTATAAGGGAACAGACAGACAGACAGACAGACAGATAGACAGACAGACAACGAATGCGTCTTATAAGTATAGATAATATATATATATATATATATATATATATATATATATATATATATATATATATATATATTGCGGGTAGCTGAAGGGAGTAAGGTATTGTATACAAACATACATAATTTTAGGCCATCTTTTTTATATATTTATTTCTTTTCCCCCTAAAGCATCCAACATTTAAAACAATCTAAAAAAAAACACAACAATTTTTTTTTATAAAAAGCTCTTTTGATAGAGTTACTCCCCATTATTTGTCTTGTGAATGGGTGAGTAGTCCAGGAAGTGAACATTTAAAAAAAGACGGACTCACCCAGTCTGAACGTCCGAATACTTAGCAACGAATGTTACAACTATTAGGGAGTTCTCCCAAGACAAGTGCTGGACAGCGCGGTCATCCTGTCTGGTCACTTCCTATTTACTTTGACCGTTTTAAAGAACGTAATTACTTTTTCTGTTAGAAAACGAGACGGACCTCACTGAGCATCTGCCGGGTTGGAAAAAAAAAAGAGAACAGAACAGCTTGCTCTCATTAATTGTAACAAAATATGTTACAGATATATTTTCTTTTTTCTTCTTCTTCTGTATCTGACAACAAGGGAGAAAATACCAACTCTACCTTTACTGCTATCTCCAGTGGCAAGGTAAAACATTTATGTAATAGCCTCAGGCCCATAGCGTGCGGGGTAGCCAGGGGGGCGGGCCCCCTGCGTTTCGTCTGCCTACCTCTGCTTGTTTGCTCTACTTAGTAACATCTATTTCCTGGCCTCCCTCTGCTATTGGCCTGGCCCCTGCTGTAGAATTTTCACGCTACGGGGCTGAATAGCCTAGATGTGTTTAGTCATCAAAAATTTCCATGATTGCTTATTATTGGTTAGCGAGCTAAAGGCAGCTAAATGTATTCATACATACGTACATATTTCTTTGTGTGAATTCAGTGGGGTTTTCTTTCCGAAATAGATGCAGAGAACGGTGGGGGGAAGAGGGGGGGTAGGGGGAATAGCTTTGAAACGTCTAAATTAAACGTTCATCGTATGTATTATCTGCTAATAATTTTTCTTGACATATCAAATCAGTCCGTATAAAACGTGCGCAGTGTTCAGGGGCGTCGCCAAGAATGGGCTACTGCGTATTTAACAACGAGAGCCATGTTAACAGCATTATGTACACCCACGGGCCAGTAGTTATATATATATATACATATATATATATATATCCTCCACACACACAACACACTCCAGACACACACCCACACACTCCCTTCCACGTTCGACACACACACACAAGAATAATATGTTACTGGTCAATTAGCATGGAGTAGTATATACAGTGTAGTAGCCTATACTTGTAAAGGTGTGTGTGTGGGGGGGGGTGTTGGCAAGTGCCCATCACTAAGACGGCCCTGTTGACAACTTTAAGTCAGGGCAGCCACGACAGGGAGGAAATATTTGATTACTTGTCAAGAGCCCAGAGCCTTGTGTGCCGGGGGGGGGAGGACTGAGAATAAGTTCAGAGGTGATCCTCCATCCCCCCCCCCCACATACAAGCAAGAGTATACAGGCGGGCATGAAGACACACACAGATCCAATGAGGTTAAATGATGAAATCCACTCTTCCGCCTTACGAATACAGAGGTACATATGACAAACCTTTACGCTGGTGCACCTAAGATAATCACTCAAAAGCGTTTGTAAAACATAAACTGTCCATTATCCTGTGGCTATTACGCACATGGGCCCATTACCAGTGCCCTGATGCGCCTATGTATTTAAACGGCCGTGAATTTATTTTAAGTATCATCAGGGGCGGATCTAGACAACTTTGACGCGGGAGGGGGGGCAAAACTTTGACCCGGCGGGGGGGGGGGCCAAAACAGTTTTCATTGTTGAAAATTTGTCTTAGAACAAAAAAATATTTCGATAATTTATTGATATCTTACCTAAACTTGCGGTAACGGGGGGGGGGGGCAAAATCCGCCCCCCCCGAGTATCATTACACTCATGAATAAACGTCAGACCCTGAACGATTTTTTTTTAAAAGGTCATTTTCATGACCAACGAAAGATGAATCGAACAAATAAAAATTCATTAGACACATTTTGTGTATAGATGTAAATTAAAACCTAAAACCTATATTTTCTACATCCACTGGGAGTTAAAACTTTTTAAAAAGTTATATGCAACTGAACGTATAAAAGAAATGTTATTTCAGATGTCATTGTAACGAGAAAAAAAAAAACTTAGCTCGGGTAATAAGGGATGAATTCCCACTGAGTGTGTCTGACCTATATAACGGACATCACTTCTAATGTGATTTGTCAGAAATGCGTCCATCGCTTAGACGGCAGCCATTTATGGTTGCTGAAACAACCAATTCTGTTTCATTGTTACATGTTATAACTAAGCTAATTAACCGACACGGTACAATGTACAATATATATATATATGTATATATATATATATATATATATATATATATATATATATATATATATGTAGTATGTATTATGTATAAGTATGTAGTATAAATGTGTCCAAAATAAAAATAGTTTAGAACTTGATATCAAAGCCATTGAAGCGCTCGATTGTCGACCTGAAGGTACCTGGTTCGATCTCCGTTGAGGACCAGGGAAAAATTTTCTGGTCTTGGCTAAAGTTCCCGATATATCTCCCGTGGCGCCTCCATGGCCATTGCACTATCGGCTATGGTGGGGGTGAAAGAAAGGCACCATAAAAACCCGTCCCGTTAGCGGTTTATATGATCTAAGATCTCCTTACAGGGTCATCACACACTTCAAAGCAATTCTTATGGATGGGCCAACAAGGTCGCTGCCTAGCCCGCCCCCCTTCCCACCCGCCCGGCTCCACCCCCCGCTACTAAATTACCTGTACCATCTTGTTACACTTGTTGCAAATTCCATGAGCGAGTTTTGCTTTTCGGCAAGCCCGCCACCCAGAAAAAGCTTGTAAGCACCAATGTCAAAGGTTCAACTAAAAAATGATTTCACAGTATGGCCAGTCAGAGGGGAGGGGGGGCATTTGTCAAAGACTAAAGATATGCAATTGGTGGATTGTATGGTGTTTGTTTTTTTTTTCATAGGGCCCCCTCAATGCAAAGGAACCCGGGAGAAAAAACGTAAGTCAGACTATGCTTGCTACTAGTTAAGTCACGTGTTGATTAGAATTTAATTCTTCATGTTTACTAGATTTGACAACTTGATTGTCAGTAAGTTAGAACAATCTAATAAAAATAAAAAGCGATATGGCTTATGTGTTAAATCGAAAGTAAAGAATGAATACAACAGTATTCCAGTTTAAAATACAGCAATGAAAAAATCGGATCTGCCCGAAACCAAAAATAACCTAGCCTACCGATCAAGCCTAAGGGGATATAGCTATGAGCAAAGGTTTTGCAGGGTACAGATAGTAGTAGAATAATCACATTAACATGCAGGTGAATATCTAAATGTATACTTTCAGTTAAAAGTATTATGATTTTATTGAAGCAATGTGTAAAAAGAAAGTTACTTTTATGTCATCCATCTTCCACCCTGGCAAAGTTTTAAAAGAAAAAAAAATCTGGTTATATATATATATATCGATCTATGTGTCTTTGATCAATATCACAATGTTGTAATTGATACATTCACTTTCGAGATACAGCGAGATGGCAATAATTTTAAACTTCGCGCATAAGAGTCCTCCTTCAGCAACCTTTCTGTGAGCTAGAAAATAAAAAAAAAACTTATAAAATACACCCAGATAAAATCGTGGAAAAAAAAATGATTAAATAAAAAATATTTCAATCACATATGTAAATGTAAAGAAAACTTTGGACGATAAATGTCATATAAAAAACAGAACTACATATTTTTTTAAATAGCAAATAAAACTTAAATATTGAATATCACGTGACCTCTGGAAACAGATACTCTAAAATCTCCTTTCCTCCACCCTCTAAAATTAAATATTTCCCCAAAACCTTAGGGGAAAGGATGGGCGAATTCACAATATGTAATAATATACAATATTGCGTTATATAAGCTTACTTTCATTGTTATTAGTATTTTTTACTTGATTATTAGTTTCACTTTATGTCAGACATCTAATCTTTAACTCTAAATCTTGGACTTTTTTTCTATTTTAGTTCGAAGGTTCTAATTTGGTGCCCCGCGTAGATTTTACATGACAATGCACAGTTACAATAGTTTTTATGAATAAAAATCTAGTCGATTTAGGAAGCTAACACATATTAAGTAATGTTTGAAATATGAAAATTACACCTCGGAATTATCTAATCAACCTGCGATACATGACACCGATGCAGTAGAACGCGAAATAGTGACACTTTTTGTAGCCTCATATAGACTTGCCAGATTAATCAAATTAAATTAACGTGTGCAAAAACAATAGAAAATATTATTCTTACATAACTAGTAAATGTAAACATTTATTTTAAAAAGCGTTTCTTAAAAAAAATAATATGCAAACTCTTGGTTGTTTTAAATAGGGAGCGACCGATAATCGGATCGGTATCGGTATCGGACCGATATTGGCACTATCGGTTAATATCGGATCTGCCGATTGTTGTAGGGAGCGACCGATAGTCGAACCGATATTGGCACTACGGGTTAACTGTCGGACCGGCCGTTTTTTGGCTGCCGATACATTGTTTTTTTTTTTTTCACAACAGAGTTGCAGAAAAAAAAATCAGTAAATAACCCAATTGTATAACCAGATCAGACAAGATTTAAAAAAAAAAGGAAAAAAAAATGCGTACACAAAAATTGTCACGACTACATCAGAGATATGACCTTGAAACAATAGGATTGGCATTCTTAATTCTAATGTATGACCTTGAATGATACAAATAGTGAACATCTGTGTGTATTTTTTTTTGGGATGGGAAGTTGGGGGGGGGGGCGGGGGGGGAACAAGACTTACGTGTGGGCGAAGTGTCACGAAATATGACAGGGAAGGGGTAAGCATGGGTTGACATACGTCATTAGCTGTAGCACGAGGAAAACACGTGTTTGGCATTGTTGTTGCTTAAAAAAATATCGGTATCTGGGGGGGTGAACAAGACACGCGTGGGCGAAGTGTTACAAAATACGTCATACAACACGAGAATAACACGTGTTTGGCATTGTTGTTGCTTAAAGGGCTGTCCATTAATTACGTCAACAAAATAGGGGGGAGAAGGGAGTCAGAAAATTTTTGACAATAGTTGACAAGGGGAAGGTGGGGGGTCAAGAAAATTTGACGTCAACAATGTTACTTTTTTAAATTTAATATAATTACTTAATAAATAGGAAAATTAAGCAGCGTATGTAGTTCTGTGTTACACACTCGCTTAACATTCAGTATTTTAATTAAACTAACTATATTCCTACTAATTTTGCCACATAAACATTTTGGAAGCCACCTTTTTTAGGGGGGGTAATCAAATGTTGACGTAATTTTATAGGGGGGTCTCTGGAAGTTCGACAAGTTGTTGACAAGCGGGATGGGGGGGGGTAAAAATCGCCAAAAATAATGGACAGCCCCTAAAAAGATAATATCGGTATCGGTATCGGTAAAAATGCTGGGGGGAAATATCGGTATCGGACTATCGGTAAAAAGGCATATCGGTCGCTCCCTAGTTTTAAACGAAAATTGAAATGTCGCTGCGTGACGCAGCATGACTTTTTCCAGTATCCCTTGGGGTACGCATACCACAAGTAGATAACCTAAGGTCCTAGTTCATTTGTTTCTGGGTGAATTTTCGTCTTGACTCGTGTACTCATAGAAATTTAATAGTCTTGTTATTATATTCAGTTATTATTATTTTCATTTTATCTTTTCAATGTTACTGTCTTGGGTAAAGTACTGCAAGACGTTAACCTATAAATGTTCATTAATTAAAGATAAAAATGTTTAATTGATTATATGAAACTGATATTCCCCAATGTACTTTTCCCACATGGGGCCAAGCTTATTATTGTTTGTATATAAGGGTAAAGGAACGGTATTTCCGCAAACTTGTATTTAAACAAAAGTTAACATCAGATTGATTTTTAATAAGAAAGCATTCTTATATATATATATGTATATACATATATATATATATATATATCATATCATATTCCCATAACTCCCGCATATTCCCATAAGCTCCCGCATGTTCCCATAAGTTCCCGCATGTTCCCGTAAGCTCCCGCATATTCCCATAAGTTCATATATATCCATTCTCTCTTTCTCTCTCTCTCTCTCTCTCTCTCTCTCTCTCTCTCTCTCTCTCTCTCTCTCTTTCCTTTTCTCTCTTTTTCGATAATTGACATAGAGTTGAATCTACTTATGCATGGCAATTGATCATTGTATAGCAGAAAAAAGAAACGAAGATTATAGTCCGTTTAAAAATTGAAAAACAGGAGTAGAATTTACTGATGCCTAAAAATTTGACCTAACGTGGTTGAAAATAAACACAAAGCCTATAGTCCCATTCGCCAAATACTAAACAGGAGTAGAATCAATTGGCACATATTCCCATAAGCTCCCATTTATTCGCATAAGCTCCCACATATTCCCATAAGCTCCTACATATTCCCATAAGATACTACATATTCCCATAAGCTCCTACATATTCCCATAAGCTCCCACATATTCCCATAAGCTCCCACATATTCCCATAAGCTCCTACATATTCCCATAAGATACTACATATTCCCATAAGCTTCCACATATTTCCATAAGCTCCCACATATTTCCATAAGCTTCTAATATTCCCATAAGCTCCTACATATTACCATAACCTCCTACATATTCCCATACGCTCCAAGATATTCCCATTCTCTCTCTTTCTCCTTATTTCTCTCTCTCTTTCTCTCTCCTTCTCTCTCTCTCTCTCTCTCTCTCTCTCTTTCTCTCTCTCTCTCTCTCTGTGTATATATATATACATATATATACATTTATATGTATATATATATATATATATATATATATATATATATATCAATATTCCTATAAGCTCCCGCATATACCCATATGCTCCCGCATATTCCCATAATTTCATATATATCCATTCTCTCTCTCTCTCTCTCTCTCTCTCTCTCTCTCTCTCTCTCTCTCTCTCTCTCTCTCTCGCTCTCTTTCTTTATCTCTCTTTTTCAATAATTGACATAGATTTGAATCTACTTATGCATGGTAGTTGATCATTGTATAGCAGAAAAATTGAAACGAAGCTTAAAGTCCGTTTCAAAAATTGAAAATTTGGAGTAAAATTTAATTATGCGTAAAAATTTGACCTTACGTGGTTGAAAATAAACACATAGCCTATATTCCCGTTCGCCAAATACTAAACAGGAGTAGAATAAATTGGCACATATTCCCTAAAGCTCCAAATTATTCCCATAAGCTCCTACATATTCATATAAGCTCCAAATATTCCCATAAGCTCTTACATATTCCCATAAGCTCTTAATATTCCCATAAACTCCTAATATTCCCATAAGCTCCCACATATTCCCTAAGCTCCTACATATTTCCATCAATGTTCCCTCTAAGCTGAGCGCGTGAGCGATCACTCACACGAATTTAGAGCGTCGCTCATACTACACGTACGACCGCTCACTCCAACGGACGACATCGCTTAAATCGCTCACAAATTTGGCCTCAAATAAAATGTCGCTCAGAGACAAAATTGTTTGCTCACTTCATACCACACCTTGGAGGGAACATTGAATTCCCATAAGTTCCTAATATTCCCATAATCTCCAACATATTCCTATAAGCACCTAATATTCCCATAAGCTCCTACATATTCATATGGCCTCCTACATATTCCCATAATCTCCCAGATATTCCCATAAGCTCCCACATATTCCCATAAGCTCCTAATATTCCCATAAGCTCTTACATATTGCCATAATTACCTAATATTCCCATAAGCTCCCATATTTCCCATAATCTCTCACATATTCCCAAAAGCTCCTTATATTCCCATAAGCTCCTACATATTCCCATAAGCTCTGACATATTCCCATAAGCTCCTACATATTCCCATAAGCTCCCAAATAATCCCATTCTCTCTCTCTCTCTCCTTATTTCGCTCTCTCTCTCCTTCTACGTCTCTCTCTCTCTCTCTCTCTCTCTCTCTCTCTCTCCCTCTCTCTCTGTATATATATGTATATATATATATATATATATATATATATATATATATATATATATACCCATAAACTCCCGCATATTCCCATAAGTTCCCATATATTCCCATTCTCTCTCTCTCTCTCTCTCTCTCTCTTTCTCTTTCTCTCTCTCTCTTTCCTTATCTCTCTTGACATAGAGTTGAATCTACTTATGCATGGCGATTGGTCATTGTGTAGCAGAAAATTGAAACGAAGCTTATAGTCCGTTTGAAATATTGAAAAAACAGGAGTAGAATTTACTGATGCCTAAAAATTTGACCTTACGTGGTTGAAAATAAACACAAAGCCTTTAGTCCCATTCGCCAAATACTAAACAGGAGTAGAATCAATTGGCACATATTCCAATAAGCTCTTACATATTCTCATAAGCTCTCACATATTCCCATAAGCTCCTACATATTCCCATTAGCTCTTAATATTCCCATAAGCTCCTACATATTCCCATAAGCTCCTAATATTCCCATAAGATCCTACATATTCCCATAAGCTCCTAAATATTCCCATAAGCTCCCACATATTCCCATAAGCTCCTACATATTCCCATAAGCGTCTTATATTCTCTTAAGCTCCTACATATTCCCATAAGCTCCTACATATTCTCATAACCTCCCACATATTCCCATAAGCTCCTAATATTCCCATAAGCACCTTATATTCCCATAAGCTCCTACATATTCCCATAAGCTCCTAATATTCCCATAAGCTCCTAAATATTCCCATAAGCTCTCACATATTCCCATAAGCTCCTTATATTCCCATAAGCTCCTACATATTCTCATAAGCTCCCACATATTCCCATAAGCTTCTAATATTCCCATTAGCTCCTACATATTCCCATAATCTCCCACATATACCCATTCTCTCTCTCTCTTTATCCTTTTTTCGCTCTCTCTCTCTCTCTCTCTCTCTCTCTCTCTCCTTCTCTGTCTCTTTCTCTCTCTTTCTCTCTCTCTCTCTCTCTCTCTCTCACTCTGTACATATATATATATATATATATATATGCACTAATTCAATAATTTTAATACGTCCTCAACTACAATCATTGGAGACCTCCTCAACTACAATCATTTGGAACCTCCTCAGCTACAATCATTGGAGACCTCCTAAACTACAATCATTGGAGACCTCCTCAACTAAAATCATTGGAGACCTCCTTCACTACAATCATTGGAGACCTCCTCCACTACAATCATTGGAGACCCCCTAAACTACAATCATTGGAGACCTCCTCAACTACAATCGCTCATCATGTCGATAAAACTAGACGACGAATTATCTTAACGCTTTATCGCATATTTCGAAACGCCAGACAAACTCGTTTCGAAAAAGCGAGATGATTGTTTATTTTGTACTGCAAACATATCCGACAAATAAAATTGAAGAGAAAAAAAAGTTGGCTTAACAAAATTTAAGCGAAAACAACAAAACAAATCTCCAGAGTATCGATGTCTTTAAATAAAAAAAAAAGGAATTTTGAAAAATGGGGCCAAAAGACAGTGATAAGAAATGTCAACAAAAAGTCCCGACTTTTACCGTAACTAAGGTGAACGAACAGCTAATCCCATTTCCTTGCTTCATGTTTCACTTTAAAAACGGCGTCAGAAAAACAATTAGGAATGGAAGCCTAAATGATAAAAGATGAATTCTTGTATAGACAGACACAGAAGTTGGCAGTACGGGCAGATAGGCAATATAGAAGATGAACATAGAGAATGATAGACGATATAGCTCAGTAGCTAAGGAGTCAGAAACAGAAATGCCTATTGTTAAAAGATGCTTGTATTTGGTGGATTTATTCCCTGAATGATGGATACATACATACATACATACATACATACATACATACATACATACATACATACATACATACTTACATACATACATACATTCATACATACCTACAAACATAAATACATAGATAGATAGATAGATAGATAGATAGATAGATAGATAGATAGATAGATAGATAGATAGATAGATAGATAGATAGATAGATAGATAGATAGATAGATAGATAGATAGATAGATAGATAGATAGATAGATAGATAGATAGATAGATAGATAGATAGATAGATAGATAGATAGATAGATAGATAGATAGATAGATAGATAGATAGATAGATAGATAGATAGATAGATAGATAGATAGATAGATAGATAGATAGATAGATAGATAGATAGATAGATAGATAGATAGATAGATAGATAGATAGATAGATAGATAGATAGATAGATAGATAGATAGATAGATAGATAGATAGATAGATAGATAGTATGGATGCATGAAACAGAACCTATTTAACAAGAACAACTTTCGTAAATCCCCTGCACTTTGACTCTGTGCAGGGGAGAATTTTTTTTTGGGGGGATAGGGTGGCATGCCCCCCCCCCCGGTTACCGCAAGTTTAGGTAAGACATCATTAAATTATCGAAATATTTTTTGTTCTAAGACCAATTTTCAACAATGAAAACAGTTTTTGCCCCCCCCCAGGTCAAAGTTTTGCCCCCACCTCCCCGTCTAAGTTGTCTAGATCCGCCCCTGACCCTGTGTATTAGAAGTTTTGATGTTACCTAATGTGAACAGGGATGATATAACATATATAAATAAAATGTTTTCTAAATTAGCTGCATTTTGCAGTTATTTGATGTAAAAAGGTGGTCACACATGAGGTCACACCTGAGGACAGTGAGTATCACCTTGTTAATTTGTATGTTTTATGTAATAATACTATAAAAGACATACAATAGTTTATTTAACAAAATTTGGTGAAAAATAAAAAGAAAGAACAATAATAAAAAAAATAACAATTGATTTATTTGGAACCCTGCTAAACTCATGGAAGATCCCCATTTGGCCACCAAAGTTATATGAAACTGAACGTATAAAAGAAATGTTTTTTCAGATGTCCTTGAAACAAGATAATATACCCATGTGTGTATGTGTGTGTGCGTGTGTATGTGTTATATATATATATATATATATATATATATATATATATATATATATGGGGGGCGCGCATGCGCATGACAGATTAAGGGTTAAGAAAAACAAAAAAGTCAAATCGAATAACCTATTTTTATCGGTCTGTTTTGATAACATCAATCACAGAGCAACTTCAAACGGATTATCACACGTCTCTAGCGTCTCCTCCCGACACTTTGACAAGACACAAAATTCTAGTGCTACTAAAACGAGCGTCTCTCGGGCCGATAACTGACATTGCTTTCTCTATCCACAGTTTACCACTCTTGATATTCCCCCACCCTACGTTATTTCCCCTCCCTCCCCCTCCCTCCCCTCTCCCTCTCCCTCTACCAACACCACACCCCATTTTTTCACCGTCACTTTATTCCCTCTTTCCTCACACTTGTTGACGGCAGCAACTGTATCCAGGAAGTGATGACCTAATTTATGGACTTCTGAAAAAGTTCTCCTGGGAATAATTGTTGTTCAAATGAAAAGATTGGAAAATGGAAAGGGGGGCTGGTGGTCAGGCAGTGAAGCGCTCGGGTTCGATCTCCAGTGAAAACAGAGGTCTATCTATCTAACCAGTGCTTTTTTTTGTACAAAAAAAATAGGTGCCGGTACTCAGTGATGGATTGCCTAACTTTTAACTACCAGTTCGCACCTAGATGCAAGCTAAATCACAGCTGCAAAGATACTATTTTAAAATAACTAAATTTTAACAAATAAAATATATAATAAATGAATAATAAACGTTAAGATACAAGAAAAGTAATATTTTTCCCTACATTGAAAAAGGTGCCGGAACACCGTACCGGTGCGTACCGGCACAAAAAAAAAGCACTGTATCTAACAGTCTGTCTATGTATCTATCTATATAGCTATCTTTGTACCCATCCATCCATCATCTTTCCAGCCATCTATCTATCTCCATGTTTCCAGTTCTGCCTTCATGGTCATTGCAATATCGGTTATGGTAGGTGTGAAAGAAAGGCGCTACAAATGCTGTCTCATTAGTGGTTTATACTTTATAGGACATAGGAGATTAACATTTCATTCTTACAAAACTTCACACGGATTGGGGGGGGGGATGTGAGGGAGACGACTCGATGATGCATCGTTTTTCTAAACCAATCAAATTCATTTTGACGCTTCTGTTGGCTTTCAAAAGTAAATTTATTTGACTGGTCTCACTTGGTGCACTGCAAGCCGTGATCGATGGAGAAAAAAAATACGTCTTGGGAGCTGAGCTCAGAAGGGAAATTATTATAAGGGGCGTAACTGTGCAAGTTTCGCGACAGATGGATATTTATGAGTTATTGTTCGTGTTTTTAATTACATGCGATTGGGAGTTGGGTTGATTCATTTGTCGACGGCTTTGGTCCCAACAGCCTAATACTGAGAGAAATTGTTAAAAGTGGCGAAAATTTAAAATGTAGAAAATACTAAGTAAATAATTCAGAGATGGCTAAAGAACAATATTTGACAGGCATTCAAACATACACGGAATTATCTTCCGGAAGTCGGATTGCATCACTTTGTATATAATGTGTGCATAATAGTGGCCCATTTGGCAGACCTTAGTCGTTTGCCTAAAATGACTCTGACTATGGCTCTACTAGGGCTAATGGAGACAGGGAAGCGATGGACATAGGTCAGTTTGGTGTCGGGGGGGAGAAAGGAAATTTTGGGCTCCCTAAAAAAAAGAGAAACGGAAAAGGGTTAAAAATTGGGCTCTGGGAAACCCTTTTAAAAATCAGGGCACCCGGTGGGCACTCTGTGTGCCCTTCCTTAGTTCTGACTGTGGGGAAAGGGGGTGTTTAAGCTAAAAGTACATTTCTTTGTGCGACATTTCAATTGTTTATAAGATAAATAAAAAAGATGTTGCATTTATAGTAATAACAATTCCTATTCCTTTTACATCGATTAATTACTAAATCATATATACCAGCCCCTCACCAAAACTACAAATGGAAGAAGCGACCTTATTTTTGAGGATGTCTGTCAGGATGACCTCCCAGAAGCGGATTATTTTTCCTTTTAAATTATCATGATTATGAATTTAGATCATATAACCGAAAGAAAATTTTACATACTTTATTTCAAAGAGATTGTTTGTAAAATATGCTTAATAAGACACATCATAATATGAAGAAATTACAAGACTTACGCCAATAAAATTGGTAGTTAGGCTAGTGTTGTTTTTGTTCTCTTTATGGAACGGGTAGTGGCAAAGGGGCACCCATATGTGACACAGTGGGGCCCGCACTGGCATAGGGGCACCTAGACCCCCTCAGCCGCCGTCTTAAGCCGCCACAAAATCTTTCCTAGGCCGTGAGAGCTTCGAAATTACTAATTCATGTCATTTAAAAGCGATTACAAACATCGCAATCAAAATTTTGGGTGACGTGTCACCATCGGCGCGACCCAATGTGAAAGATTTTTTTTGCGAGTGATGTAATAACACTTGAAATCTAGTTCAATTGTGTATTTTTACATTTTTTTTTTAAATTGGTTCTTAATTTAATTGAAATTTTTATTATTTTTAACATAAATCTATATATTAACTTATCGTATATAATAAATTATAAAGCATTATTTATTTATTTCAAAATTGTTGTTTGTATCAATTGTATGACTAGTAAAAGTATAGTACATAAATATTTTGACAGTTACCTCCCTTATAAAAAAATATCGGTGATATACCTAGTGTGATCGTTGGGATCCGGCTTTCAACAGGGGTGCTAGGCATTTTCCTAAGCCACGGCTTAGGCCGGCTAGCCAGCCATAACAATTCTAAGCCAGCCATCATCAGTTCTACGGCGCGGCTGAGGGGTCTAGGGGCACCAATAGGTGACCACAGTGGCCCACACAGGCAAAGGTACACCCATAGGTGACCACAGTGGGCCCACACTTGAAAAGGGGTACCCAACAAGTACTAATTCGTGTCAAATCTTATTATAAGCAATACATCACTAATTATCAATCATAGATTAGATGACATAAATCTTATTATAAGCAATACATCACTAATTATCAATCATAGATTAGATGACATAAAAATAAAGCATTCGTATGGCATTATCTTCAACTTGTATGCGTGTCATTATATGGAGACATCCAGTATGGCAAAGGTATTTTTTTTTTTTACTATATTTTTTTCTGCGTGACACATTAAGAGCTTGCATGCGGTCTTTCAATACATTAGCAAAATTAGACCCTTCACAAATGTTTCCAATTTCTATTTTAAATTACTGTTATTTTAATAAAAAAATACACAGCGAAGGAAGAAAATAACGCTATTTGCTATAATTTAATCATACATTTGCTGGCTCCCAACGAACTGTTTGTTAGCAGAATGTGTCATACTATTTGATTCTACACAATAAAAAAAAAAACAATAATACCTACTCAAGACAAATACTAACGAAATTAGAACAGATGATAGCTGCGTCATATAATCAATAATAAAGACTGATCGTTGTTTTACAATATAGAATGAGTGAATTGACTCAAGATGAGGTTAGAAATTTCTTTGTCTCATAAAACTTAATTTTTAAGTAATGTTTAATGACGATATGACTCGGTAAACAAAGATGAAAACTGAACTGTAATAAAGACTTTAAAAGTTCGTGTTAATTGAATATTAACTTTGATTTTTTTCCCCCCAATTTGTAATGTCTTTGTTGTAAGTAATATCGAAGAAATAATAAATGGTAATTGTTAAAATGACATTGAATGAAAAATAAAACATTGAATAGGCCTAATTGATTGATCAAACAAGCCCAAGGGCCAAGTCTTAGCCTTCCCTCGCTAAGAACTTATACGACTCAGTACACATAAGCATGGGCGCCTAGAGCCAACAAGGGCCCCAGGCAGGACATCATTGTGGGACCCTTAATAAACAATGAGTCGTGAAAAAATTGACATGGTCGGGTCAGCCGGGCCCCCTTACAGATGCAGGCCCCCTGGCAATGACCCCCCCCCTCGGCGTGCCTGCACATAAGATAATCGATATAATCTTGTTGATAGGAGAGATAAAGACCATCACAATTTAACATAATATTGTCTTTTAATCATAAATCTTTAAGTTTAAATTTCAAAATTAATACTTTTAGTTTATGATTTTTTAAATTTGTTTTATTAGTTCTTTGTCATGATGGAAATCACAAGAATTAATAACTTAAAAGTTAATTAATTACTTTGATCTGTATTCAGACAATGTACTTGAATTGCTTAAAAGAGATTGATACTATTACTTTGAACTTTTTCTCTATATGATTTTAAGCATTGAAATGACCCATTTCTGTTAAAAAGATGAAAATAATACATCAAAATCACCATGCTCATATTAATAGTTTCACTTGTTTGCTTATATTAAATTATTGCTCTTAGTTTCAGTACATTTTAAAGAATGGGATACTGTAAAACCAAGCTGCTATGTTTTCATTTCTTCCTGTTTTGCTTTTTATTTCTTAGATTCGCCGAAGGCGTTTGGCACGGCTTCAGGGCACAAATATTGGCAGTGATCAGTCAAATCTTCCAGTTCCAGCAGACCCTGCTTCTTTATTTAGTGGTGATGTTGCCTCACCATCAAGATCACCCACTGGCATTCCTTGTTCAGAAGCTCAGCAAAAGAATCAAAGTCTGCCTTCACCCAATGGAGCCAGTAAGTGCAGTTTACTGAACAGTTGTTGCATAAAGTATTTTTCTTAATTTTTTTATTATTATATTGCCTTGCAAATTTGAAATTAGGCTTATTTCAACATAAAAAAATAATTTTGAAATCATTTTTCATGATCATGGCATCAGGAAGAATAATTGGAGGGCTTTTTTGTAATAACTGAGTTTAAATGTTGAGTTCGTGAATAATAGGTCCTAATGCATAGTCCTATTTTTAGCCATGGTTTAAAAGTTTTGCTATATTTTTCGTACTATAAGACACATTCTTTCCTCAAAAGTTGGAGGGAAAATGATGTGCATCTTATAGTCTGAATGTTGTCCAGCACTGCTGTATAATTATTATTTTTTTTCCTGTTTTCCTACAGTAAAAAATGGGGTATCTTATGGGCAGGTGCATTTTGTAGTCTGTAAACTATGGTATTTACTACTAAAATAAAACATGATGTGATAGAAAAACATGTTTTTCTCTATTATTATCACCTATTGGTACCAAGCCCTTCAATCTTTTGTCGTATTTGTTTTAAACAGTTTTTTCATTAAAGTAATAATTAGATGAAAATTTATGGAAAAGAAAACATAATGACTTTCAGTAAATATAGAAGAAAAGCAATTACTACATATACTTATTAGAAAAGATACACTTTTTTTATTTCTTAATTTGTCCATGTTCTTAAAGGAAGTTGATTAATATCCATAACAGCTTAAAATCCTCAAGGAAGAAGACAAAGAAATAATGTTTTTGTTTTTGATATCTGTTCATTAATTGTAGAAATTATTGATGTAAAAAATAAATGCAGCTTACATTTAACTTTTTAGCAGTCTAGTTCAATAATTTCATTAAAAAACTATTTTTTTTTCTTTTCATTGGCACCTATAAATTTACAGTAGTTTAAAAAAAAATGTCAATTAGGATAATGCTGAACATTTAACAAATTTTAGGTATTGATGTAGACTTTTCTCAAGACATGACAATGGAATCACAAATGGACAAAGGGTATGAACTTTTTTCTATTGGTATTTACGTTTAACATTTTTGTAAAATTTCCCATATCTATTCAATATTAGCTGAATCTTTATTTATTATGTTTCAACTTATATGATATGATAATCTAAACATTGGATTTTCCATTACAGACAGTCACAAATTGATGTTGACTCAGGCATAGAAACCATGGAAGTTGAGGAACATCCAGAGCCAAAAAGAAAAAGAGTGAGACATATTCTTTCATAGATTCTTTCATAGATCTGTTATTACATAAATCCTACACGCTCTTATTTTTATAGGTTCTTTCAAATTTTAACTAGTTAGTGCTACATCAACAAAAAAAATATCAGGACTGTGATTTCAAGTTGTTTTTTATATAAATTAAATCATTATTAGATCAATTGTATTAGATCAATTGAAATATAATTTATTTTTTAAATATTCCTTTTTCTTTCTTATCTATTAGAACATAAGTATTGGTTCAGAAGCCACAGAAGATCAGGTAAAAAGGTCCCTGTGTCGTGTATTTGCTCTTTCGTGGTCTGAGGAGTCTAGTAGAACTGAAGGTGTTTTATATCTCAGGGAAATAGCTGAAATCGCAGCAGCTTCAACAACAAGTCAGTCTGAGTATTTTTTTTTATAATGATTATTAGTTTTAGCTTTTGAATTTTTAAGAACTTAACAAACTACTAATTTCACCTTATGAGGAACATTAGACATTCAATGAACTGTTGATAATTAAAGGCCTATGTTTAGGAATTAAAGAAGTTTTGTTGTTTATTACGTAATGGAGTTAATTAAAGTGTTATTGATTGTGTTCACAAAAGGTCTTTGGATATGTTGTATTGTACATCTGAAAAATAAAGACAGCTTGCCATTTCCGGAGTCACATTGTCTCACACTAAACTCATAAAAATGGTTATATTTTAGTATTACATGCATAATTTCTTTTCAGTTTGAAAAAAAAATTATTTGTGGCTGAATCAATTCATATCAAATAAGCTCTATAAATTGTGACGAGTGATATGTAGACTGTTTCTACACATTGGGTGGCGTGAATTAACAACTTTTCTTTGCCCTTTTGTACCCCATCCCTCCAATTGTGTTGGGCATAAGCATTAGAAATTTTTGAAGTTTCGTGCGGCACTCTGACTTCTTAACCAATGCTGGGTACACTGCTAGTAACAATCTATATTTCATTAGTTTGAACCAGCATGGTTGAGTTTGTATGAAAAATATAGCAGATATTTTTTTTTTTATATTTTGTTGTGTATGAATGGGTTCAGATTTAATTGGCCTTTTGAGAGAGTATTATATTAATTTTTTAAAATGATAGTTTCCTTTATGTTTTGTTTATCTCATTCTTAAAAAATTCTGTTTCACTTAGAACTTTCAGATCTTTGTGATCTTACAAATCAAATGGTCATGGAAGCTGTCTTAAAGTTGCTAGAGCCATCTCTCTCCAGTTCTTCTGTTGTCAGTGAAAGCAGCACTCTCCACTCAAATGAAATAGGGTAAACTATTTTTAGTTTGTAACAAAATGATAATTTTACTTTTTAGCCTCAGTATCAGATGATTGGCATAATGTAAGTTTTAGTTCTAATTAAGAGAATCACATTATGAATTTTTTTAAAAGATATAATTTGTAAGATAATACATGTATATTGTACTAAAAACGTATGTTGATGTTGTCTCCCTTTTTTTTATACCAATCAGTTGCTGGCATGGAACAACATACCACAGTTTTCGAGAGTTCAGTACGAAAATTGTTGTTAATGCCTCTGCTGAGCTCAACATATTAAAGTATTTGATTGATTGTTATGACAGAGTGGCACTTGAAGAAAAGAATTCTCCAAAGGTTCATAATTTATCCTGATCAAAGTCACTTTAGACTTTTAAAAAATTAAATTTTCTTTTCTTTAAATCAACATGGTAATTTTAAAAGAAAAATATGCATTTTTAATGATTAATTGCAAGGATAAAAATTTGATTTATTTTTATTGTAAACAATCTAATGAATATCAGATAATGAAGAATCAACTCGGAGTGCTGAAAATGTTTGTTTTTTTTAGCTTAAAAATATCTACAGTCTGCAAATAATATAAAACATGAATTTGTGCTCTTAAAAGTTTTTTATAATTCATTTGATTGTTTTCAGCGAACAAGCATACCTCCCATGAGTGATGCTTTGTCCATAGCAAGACACCAGTGTGTCTGTTATTCTGCACTTACTTTACGAGGGGCTTTCACTCAAACAAGGTTTCATATTAATTCTTGTTTTTGTTTTTCCAAATTCCTAAATATATATATACCCTATTTTTCGGACCATAAGACGCATCGGACCATAAGGCACACCAGTTTTTAGAGAAGAGAAATGCAGAAAAAAATATTTTGAAAGATTTTTATTTAAGATTTTGAAACAGTGTCCTGAAATATTTTATGTGTATTAAAGACCAACAGCACAGTCATAAACAAATGTAATCAATACCAACAGCGCAGTCATAAACAAATGTAATCAATACCAACAGCACAGTCATAAACAAATGTAATCAATACCAACAGCACAGTCATAAACAAATGTAATCAATACTAACAGCACAGTCATAAACAAATGTAATCAATACCAACAGCACAGTCATAAACATATGTAATCAATACAAACAGCGCAGTCATAAACAAATGTAATCAATACCAACAGCACAGTCATAAACATATGTAATCAATACTGTAAAGTAAACAGCAGTATTTAGAACCATTATTAGCAAATAAAGTCAGCAAAAGACAAAATTATGAATTTTTAACCCTAACCTTTTTTTCTACATTTGGACCATAAGACGCAGGGACTTTTTCCCCTCATTTCTGGAGGAAAAAATGTGCGTCTTATGGTCTGAAAAATACGGTACATGTATAACTTTTTGCTTTACCCAGTTTTGTCACGTCATTTTTTACTAGCAGTATTTTTTTTTTTTTTTTTAATTTCTTTGATGATCGTATTATATGAAGTTATTTTATTTTTTTAAGAACTCACACCGGATATTCTCCCCTCATTCCGTTTCTCCTGTCACATAACCTTGCTCGAGGTTTCTTATCTGAACTAGTGCACACATATCATCAAGACACAGAAACCTTACATGCTGTGAGTAATCCTTGTATCTCTTTAAAAAGGTCTAGTTTTTTTTTTCTCTTACATTTTGTGATGCTTTCAATGGAGTTCTTTATTTCTTTTTCATCAAGTTATTTTGAAAGTGCATTTAAAAAACTAATATTTCCATCTTAATTTTAATTGTTTTTTTTTTTTTTGAAGATGTTCGATCCAGTTGTCCAGCATTTAATCAGATCTATAGCCAGCCTGGGTTTGAATAATGATAAGTATCGTGACTATCTTACAGCCATGGCTGAGCTTTGCAGCATCAAGATATCCAACAGTAGACCTATTTGTAACTTGGTAATTATGTTCACACTTTAATCATGAAGGGTAGGGTGTTTCATATTATAAAGTTAAAAAAAAAAAATATTATTTTTTAAAAATAAGATGCTTGTTGAAATTGTATCCCTTTTGGGGGATAGAATCGTCATTGTAAAATTTTTAGGTATATCAAACTTTGTTCAGTTCTGCCTTTAAGTAAAATTAACATATTCAGTGACAGAAAATATTTATAAACATCAAGTGTGGGAAACCATATGAAGAATGAAATAGTAGACGGGTGGCCATACATGAAATAAGTGACAGTAGCATTCAGGGTTTTTTGTTTCACAAGTAGCCACAATATATTTAATAAAAGCAATATTGCATTTTCACCAAATTGATGTCTATATTCATTACTAAAAATTATTGATTTTCAACATTAAATTTGGTAATAAATTGGAGTTTATTTCAAGGTACTATTCCACACTTTATATACCAATAAAAAAATTACACTTTTTTTTTATTTGTTTTGTTCAGTGAAGCAATGTTCTGAAATAATTATTTTAAAACGTGAACAGTAGCCGCACTTGACCAAATTAAGATATGCTTGCCACTGTGTTGCCTGAGTGGTTATTATGAAGCTTTAGTTGTAAAATTCAGTCACCTTAAGTTGTTTTTTTCAGTCAGGCAAAAGCAGTTAAGGATTGAAAATAGCCAATCACAACTTGATTTATTAGTCACATGATATTGGTAAATTTTTAAAAAAAAGCTTTGGATGCTGAATGGAAATGATGCTTCTTTGGGTCAAAAAAATCATAAGCTAAAAAAATTAAGCTAACCCTTGTTTAGTACTGCCTCATAACGGGTAAAATTTTACTAAAATGATGCAAGTTGCAAATTGACTGTCCTTTCTTTTTTATCTTTTGATGTGCCCATTTATGATCATAGTCTCATTTGGTTGCTCATCAAGTGTAAACAAACATTGAATCTCATGGCAAAAACAGAGACCTGTTATCGAGCAGCAACTTGGGTATTTGAAACATGAATTTCTGAAATAAATTTGGTGCTCATTTTGTCCATTTTTCATCTGATTTGAATAAAAAATTAGCTTTTCATTTGAAAAATGCAGCTGTGTCCACCTTTTTTCAATCATTAACTACTTTCGCATGACTGGAAATAACAATGCAAAACCGTAATCTTATCTAAGCACTTAGTAGCCTGATCAATGCATCTACTGGAGCCGCATGCAGATCTTTGTCAAGTCACAATTCATATTTATGGTAATGACTTCAGAATTTTTGTTGACCTGAATCGTGTTGAATTGTTTGATTTTACAAAAACTGGTAAAATGTGTGATTCTTAACAGTTTCTTGGAATTTGAAGTTTATAATTCACAAGCATCCAGAAAAATTTAAACAAACGATGTTTTTTTTTTACACATCCAACGACAGAGTATAATTGATTTCTATATTTTATTTATTGAGAGTATAAATGAAAATGCTTGCAGTCTGTTACATCTGTTTAGAAATGATCATAATTTCTTTTTATGTACAGCTATAGAACTTTCAAGGGTCACTTCTTTTATAGGGCTAGAGAGTCATGTATTAGGTACAAGGATTTTTTTAGGGTCCTCGTGAAAGGGACATATTTTCAAGTCTTGTAGAGGGCTAGACTGTCCACATTAGGTCTTAGGATTTTTTAGGGTCCCAGTGAAAGTTTCCAAATCCACCCATCTACCAACGACCTCCACCTTTGCACTCTCAGCTCTGGTGGGGACGAAAGGAGGGTACTACGAAAACCGTCTGATCAGTGGATCTAAACGATAACCGTCTGATCCTTTCAAAGACTTTTAAAAAAAAACTTTTAAAAACCGAATTTATAAAAAGTTATTATTTTTCAGTACAGGTTCTAACTTATGTCTTTATGTGTCAATTGCAGCTTGTTGAGCAGACTAATTGGCTTCCAGAACCAGTCAGCCAGGCATCAGGGATGGAGGTTGAAAAGTTAACTCTGTTAGGGCCATTGCTTGCCTTGTCTGTCTTTGCAGAAGACAACGTAAGTTTTTTTTTTGTTTGTTATTTTTAACTCAAAATCTCACTGAGTGAATTTTTTTTTCCACACGAATTTCAAACTACAAAGCTTTGCATAATTGCACCATTTTTTTTAGACCTAATATAAATTCTTAAATCATTAAAATGAAAATCAACAACTTTCTACTGTGAAATTTTTTTTCATTTGCATTATAGGTCAATAAAAGCATAGACCGATTGCATGTGTCATTTCCCTGGATACTTTAGCTATGTTCTCAAAAATTTCCATTTGATCTTGTGTAAAATAGTCTCTTAGATCATTTATTTCAAAAATGGTTTTATAAAATATCCAGAGGTGACACATATGCCTTTAATCTAGACAGAAAAATATCAAAAATTCTTTTGGGTAAATTCGTAAGTGCATGATTTTATTAAGAAAATGTCAGTCTGATTTGCTTTGCATATTTTCTTTTTCTTCTGGGCTGCGATCTATAGGTGAAAGTTGTAGACGAGTACTTCACAAACCATCACATGTCTCAAGACAATGCGTGGGCTATTTATAAATCCTTGATGGGCAGCCTGGAAGAAGTGAGGGTATGTCGCAACTAATGGAAATTATTGAATCAGTATCTGCTAGTAGATGTATATACTAATTTTTTTAAACTGTACAATTTTTTTTTTCCAGAGTCAATGTTTCCATATATTCCATAATCTTTTATTGAATGCCGCCACCAGAGAGGCAACCCTTACATTAATTTCCAAAATTTTGGATCGTAATGCGAAACGCTCACAGATACAGGTGTAGTATCATATTTTTAGATACGGCTAATTCTCCTCCAACACAGTCTTGGTCAAACGTGTTCAGAAAAATGTGAATATCCCTCCATTGGTCAATCAGGGTAATAAATATTGTAAAAACGTAGCACACAAAAATTACTTAAAACTCTTAAATCTCAAAATTTTGTTTTGTTCGGGCAATGCCATGCTGAGCACTTGCATCAAGTGCACATAATTGAGAATTTTTGTGATTTAAGTTGTTACATGATACTTTGTTTATTTATTTGGGGGGAAATGCACATTTTCCAGGAAAGTAAAAACTTTTTACTTTTACTTGTTATTTTTTTCTGTGTCATCTCCCTACTCAAAACTAAATAATTTTTTTAACAGAAAAAAAAAACTCTCAAAATTTATTATAGTGATTTTGAATTAGATAAAATTTTTCTGCTGGTTTGAATAAAATAAAGTTTTGGTTGCATCAAAGAATAAAGTAGCAACTTAGACTTTTCTCCATTCAGTTATTCTATTTTAGTCTTAATTTAACATGCATTAACTTCTAAAATTCAATTTAAAATGTGGTGTATATTTTAGGGAACAGATTAATCCATCTATTTTGTTTTATTTAGGAAAAAGCTTGCATGTCGATTCACATATCGAATCACATTCAGATTAAATTCAGATTTGGAGCTATGACTGTACATAGTAACCATTTCCCTATGCATTTTTATTGCTTGCAGTTTGATGAGAGGTTTCTCAGCGGCGATGGTTTCATGTTGAATTTGATGTCCGTCCTCCAGAAGCTGTCAGAGAAAATTGATCTTGACAAGGTGAACATATTTTTTTTAGCATAGTTGATCCCCTCAAAATTTGTATGGTAATTTATTTTCTTAATTGTATGTTTACTGTTCATATGATGTGCTTTTTTTTAAAAAGTTTATTCATGGAGCATAATTTTAGAAGGCTGAAAATTAAGCTCTCATTTTTGGTGTCAGGAATCACAGTGTTAAATTTTGAAAATTTAATGAACAATGAATACATTGTGTCTGTTAGGACAATGGTACAAGATTTTCCAGCACTATTCTTTAAATGAACATTTTCTTCATCATTTATAGAAATTATATCATTTTAAAGTTCAAATTCTATTTCAAATATTTCTTGCGTATTTTTAAATGTAAGCTTTCGTGAATGGAAGATTTTTATTTTTTTGCTGATGAATTGCATAACCAGTTTGATACAAAAAATGAAAATAACACCATCAAAGTTTGCACGCTACTTACTTTCAGCATGAAGAATACGCTAGGCTAATAGAATGCATCAAATTTCAAAAAGAAAAATTTTGGTGGTCCTGCCTACATTGGTTTTTATTAAATATTTTTTTATTCTGTGGATTTATTTATTTTTTGTTGTTTACAGATTGATATATACTACCCATTCCATAATACAACTAGAGTCAACCTAGCTGGCAAGTCCCGAATGCGTTTTACAGAAAAGGAGGTTGAAGAATGGGGACAGCAACTTTGTTAGTATTTCAGATTTCTTACTGACCCGTATTTTTTTTTTTTTAAATAAAAAAATCTGTTTCTAGAAAAATATTTTGGCATAACTTTTAATTTATTACATGTATCAGTTTGGTTAGTAGTGTTTTCAATATTGATTTATTGTTCTCATCTATGAGACTTTATTTAAAGTATTTATTAATTATTTAGGATTAAAACATTCCAATCTTAAGACATTTTCATTGATCTTTCTATTTTCTTTTGATTTATAGTCATCTAGCTACAAGAGATAAGTTTGCATATCCAGACTTGTATGAAAAAAGAATAAATATAAATTTTTTTTATGTAAGCTTGCATAGAAGGATGATTCTGACTATTAATTCTAACCTGTGATTAATCATTCTTTATGTGATCAGTGAGATGATTTTCACGCCTAGAATTTCTTTTATTCCTTGATAGAAAAATTAAGACCATTTGATAAATGGGGGGGGGGTGGAAATAGATAGTCAAGCTTTGTAGGGTACCTGATTTCCAACCTGAGGGTCCTGGGTTTGATCCTCTGAGAAAACAGGGGAATTTTAGCAGGTCCATGTAAAAGTTGAAAGTCCCTCAAATTCACCTACATTTAATGCTGGGGATGTAAAGCTTTGTGCTAGTCACACGATCTTTCAACATGCCATGGTTACAGGAATAGATGAGTTAAGCACTTCATTTTCCTGGATGGCCCAAAGAGCTTAGAGAATTTGAGATTTTATAAGATTAGTTGTAATATGTAAGAACATATTTACATTGTAATTCATGCACATTTTTTGTATATTTGTGTGTTGTTTAGGTATTTCAGCTGCTGAAAGCTCTGCCAAGTTCTCCACAGAATGTTTTTTTCTTACACTGCACTGCCATCACCTATCCATACTGCCAGTAACTCGTAAGTATCAGCGCCGCCTGCGGGCCATCCGGGACCTTCATCGCCTGATTTCTGAAATGGAGGCTGCTGAGCCCCAGTGGAAAAACTTGCCCACGGCTCACCGCAGCAGAGAGCAGCTGAAGAAATGGAAATCTCAGTACCAGGTTGGCATCGTCTAATATTTTTTTTATAACCACCTCTTTTGTCCGTTACTTGAGAATTTCAGATTTCAATTCAATAGATAATTTGTGATTTAAATCTACACGTTTGAGCAACAATTCAAAACTGTACATTTAACCTTTTCATTCCGGATGCGGATTTTTGACAACAATCGCGATAAGGCCCGAACTAGGGATGCGGATTTTTTACAACATTTCACTTCAGCGATAGATTTCTATACCTTATGTTTAATGTATCGCGTTGTAAGCTATATATTCTTGTAGGGAAATCATTTCTACACAAATTCATTAATGGTTTTTCATCATTTTCTAGACAGTTCTTTTTTTATTACGTTTTTAGTGGGAAGGGGGTAAAAATGACACGCTTTCTCCGATCGAAAAGTCGGCCGAAAATGGCCACTTTTGATGTCCGGTTTAAGCCGGCATTCTAGCGTAAGATTACACATGTGGTATCAATGTAAAGGTCAGCCTTCCCTCTATTTGAATATCTAGGTCATTTGTGTAACTTTTTCATTATGTAATAACAGGGAGGCAGAAACCAGACCCCCCCCCCCCCCCTGTGTGAGGAATTTCTTTGTCCCGAGCTCGCTGGTGGTAAAAATTGCATAACAGGTTCACCGCACATGCGCAGTACTATTGTTAGCCTTAGACACAGAACACAGCTTCAAAATCAAACACATTTTACAAATTATTTAACATTTACGTTGAAAAATGATTTTTTTTTTACAATAAACAATATAAAAACTGATTATAATGAATTATTTCTATTAGATTTACGGCGATGTAGTTATTTTCGATAAACATCGGCAGATTTATGACATCACTAAAATCCCCCCCCTCCTCCAAGATGAGGCCATAGGCGTGTTTAACGTCTTAAAATTACTATTACAATTTCAATTTCTTTATATTAACATGCTATAGACTTAAAATACATTAAAGAGAATATATGAAATCTAAAATCATCACTTCCAATTGCAGTTTGTTTGTTTCTGTTTTGTGAATGTGCTATATTTCTGTTATTAATGGATGTGTGTCTTGTGATACTTAATATTTCAATATGGATTACATTAATTATGATGACGTTGTAAGAACATGTGAATAGCTACATTTTCCATTTTAAAACATTGTTTGTGTCCCTATTATGTTTACTTTTAGTACTATAACTTAAATCACTTATTTTTTCTAAATCACTATGATTTTATTGAGATTTATAATTTGTGTCCGGACCGTTTTATGGCCCAATATGGTGACCGATTTCAAAAGTTCGTTATTATATTAATTTTGGAAAAAAAATGAAGAAAGTATAGCCGATAGGAAGAGAAATGAACATTTATTATTATAAAGCTTAAATTCTGAAACATTAGTTAAAATTAGTTTGTTATTTTTTCGTTTGTAATGTGTAAGGTTTGAAAGTTGCATAACCAATTGGAAGGAATAAATTATATCGAATTTATATACTTTTATCATCTTTACTATAAAGTCAACATACATAAAATATATATCATAAGAAAGATTGTTTCATTTCCGACATGTTGATATATAGATCATACTTTTTAAGATTGTAGTTGATAAATAGTTGCACAATAAATAAAGTCTATATAAACAGCCCACACTCAGGTCCTCCATTAAAAATAGTGACTATTTTCAATTCATAACAACTTTATCAAATCTTGATCAATTTTAGTAATTCTTACACTGTTATAAAGGAAATTGGATGATGTTTATTTTATCTCGATATACCTATAGGCTATTTTTATAATCTCCAGTTAAAATTTTCAGTTGAAAATAGGGTTTAAAAAATCAAAATTGAAAAAAAAATCGTCATACTTTTCTGAATAATAACTTTTTAAATATAAATTGTATAACTTTAATTCTTTCACAGAATGAAAGGTAATTCATTTCTTTGTAATAAAATGTATACTTTTAAACAACTATCTCTATTACTTTAAAAGTTACATGCGTTTTTGTGCACCCACCCGTTTTTTCCAAAAACCCTCAGTAATTGCAGGGTATCTCTAGTTTTTCACCTAAGGAACCAATGGGTTAATAAAGAAAATAATCCACACACCCAACTTTATTTCTTTATTTTTGAACAGTTTAGAATCATAGTGTCTTTCAATTTATTTTAATTTTTTTACTGAAATTTGTGATTCCAACACTGGTTTTTTATTTATTTTTTTATTTACTTAGATACATTAGAAACTGTTCACTGATTATTAATCACTGCTTCACATCTTTCAAAACAGTAAATGTTAAATAACACAAATTTGAAAATGTCACTGTTGTATGTGCAAAGACAAAACACACCTTATATAGAGATTTGTCTCCTATTGATATAATTTTTTTTTAACTGTATATCATACAAAATTCTAAACATTTTTTCTTAAATTTAATCACTTATGTATCAATAGATAGATAATGTGTTAGAAAAATAAGTATAAGCTGTACTTAATTAAGATTAGAACTATTGAAGAGCTGTAACTAATTTCATTGATTTCATTTTCAGAGGCTGCAGAAGAGCAAGATGTGTGCTGATGCTGGCGTCCTGGATAAAGACATGCTTCTACGGTGCCTCTCTTTTTACACTCGTACTGCTGATTTGTTGATGAGGATAGCTGATCCCGTCAACAGATGGTGAGTAGAAATTTTTATTTTTTTTTATTTTTATAATATTATCTTGTCAAAATACTATGAGGATAATAAATTACTTTTACATGTTCAAGGGTACTTCCCAATCTGACCAAACAAAGCTTTATATGATTCTCTCTCATTATCAACTGTCTTGTTTCTGGGGGATTTTTTTTTTCTCAAATATTTTACCCTTGATTTATGACCCCCCCCCCACCCCATTTTTTTTTACACCCTAAATCTCATGTAATTTTCAAAATCCTAAATAGGAGGTGGCACTTTTGACTTTATTCTTAGCATGACCAGCTTTCTTACTCTCCCATTTTTTAGCAATCATTTGATGATATCTTTGGCCATTTTTATGACGTCTCCCTGTCTATATCTTTTCTTTTTTTTCTTTTTTTTTTACTTGTTCTCAAAGTTGTTACACCTGTTATGAATATTTTATTCTTGTGACGGATATCCTCTAAAATTTAAATTTGATATTTTTACAAAATTTTGTGATGGTTTATTAGAAGCTAAGATTATGTCATTTTAATACATTTCATTTACAGCCAGATTGTTCCTCTCCCTAAAGACATTCCTGATTATTTTTCTGCACTTCCAGAATTTTACTTGGAAGACATGGCAGACTTCATTCTTTTCGCCTTGCAGTAAGTGCACTTGTTGAATATAAAAGAAATTTGATGAGCCATAATCTTCTAATGGTCCCCTGGTGAATGAAATTAGTATCTCGTCTACATTGTAAACCTTGCAATAGTTGTACTAATGATGGGCTGATACCAAAATTTAAAAAGATTCTTATACAATTATTGATATTTCTCTAAGTCTCTGATTCTGATTGGTAGGAGATATTGGAGTGCATTAAAAGTTTCAGCTAG
>JAGDYQ010000021.1:6480971-6495971 GCA_021962125.1 Bulinus truncatus
GCTTTACGTATTGCTATTACACGTCATGATATTGAATGCTAACCTTAGAACCTTGCCAGCAAAAACAAAAGCCGTGGCATTGTAGTCAGCTTCGGGTTTTTTTTTCAGAAGTCAACTCCCTTTTGGTTGCTGGACTATCGATTTTCAACTGCATCCTGATGGGCACAAGTTAATAATGGTGTATCAAGATCATTTACCAAGTTCGTGGCTCTTTGCGGGGCCTGGAAGACAAAGAGGGCAGAAGAAGTAGCCTACCAGCCTGTAGACATATTTACGTTGTTGAGGTTTCACAATTCTAAGAACTGATAACGGCAGAGAATTTGGGAACAGTGTGGTAAACAGCTTAAATAGATATTGCCCCACCTTGAAGATCGTTCATGGTGTTGCACCACTCACAAAGCCAGGGAGCGTCGAAAGAGCTAACCAGGACATCGAAAATATGGGCAAAGGTTAGAGTCGCAAGATGGAAAAACTGGCTGCTGAAAGAGGGGTTACGGTTCGCAACTTATGAAGAACAGAGCTTTTCATTCTGGGATTAAAAGATCACCATACGAAGTACTCTTTGGCTGCAAAGCTAAAATAGGCCTCACAACGTCGTCCCTACCTGATGATGTTTTACAAGATATGGAAACAGAGGAAGACCTCGAAAAAGAATACAGAACATAGAAACAACACAAGATAGAGGACAGATATGAAGGAACAAGAGACAGCCCGCGAAGACATGCATGAGGATGCAAACCTGATGGAAAAGTATGTACACCTCAAAATGTACTTGCCTGTAACCATTCAGGTATTCTATACAATGCCTAGGCATTGTATAGAATGCCGGCATTTCACACTTTGCCGGTAACATCTACACCACTCGGCCATCCGTCCCAGTTGCACGTTTATGGACTAGCGCTATATCTGATGCAATTAAATCTCAGTCTGCATCCCTCCTCCCCGTATCTTTCAAAAATATGTAATGATTTTAGCTGTCTACAACATTTTAATTAATTGACTCAAAAGTTGTGAAGTAGTGTATTGTCATCGATAATCAACAACAAGTGTTAAAATTTCAAATCGATTAAATCTCAAGAAGCTAGTGATAATTGATTTCCGATTTCCCAAAACACGACAAGCTCCACACGACTATGCAAGACAAAGCAAGTTACATTAAATCGTATACACTAGCTAATGTGTTTAAAATATCTTTTTTAATTTCATACATTATTTTATGTGTGTATATATACATTCTTTTATGTGTATGTACATTCTTGTATGTGTGTTTACATTCTTTGATGTGTGTATACATTCTTGTTTGTGTGTATATATACATTCTTTTATGTGTATATAAATTCTTTTATGTGTGAATTAGTTGTACGTCTATGCTTGCGTGTTATGTATGATATGATGAGTATTTACTTATAAGATGAGATTTCCTCGCAATCATCTGAGGGTATTCCAATTTTTATTTTGTTTATCAGCTTAAAGTATGTACCAGTATATATGGATACATATATATGCATTCATATCGTTAACCCTAAAATTGTAATGTTACAGGAAATTTCGACAAATCTGAGTTAATTGATTTGGATTCAGTCTTGAAATTTCATCAATATTTTTTGGAAAAATATTAGAACATTATTATCATTTATTTATATTTTCTCAGGTTTCGGCAAAATGAAAAAAAAAAAAAATTCCTTGATGTCAATGAGCACGTGACAGAAAACAATGATTGAGGCAGACAGAGACTAAAGAAGAATAAGAAAACCTTGCCCGACGTTACAAGTCTAAGATCGGGTGGTGCAGCCGCCCAGGGGTCAAGCTATGTACGGTACCGACATTGTGCCATTTTATGTTTTTTGAATTTATTTTATATGATCGAGGGCGCAGAAAATTAATTCGCACAGGGGCAAAGATAGATAGCTACGACCCTTCATGTACCTTTAAAATAGGTCCCTTAGAACTTATGCGGCTTGCATCAACGTCAAGCTGTCCTTACTTCCCAGCATAAGTCAGGAATTCATGTATAGCTAGGTGCACTTGGGGGACTGTTACAGCCCCGGTAGCGTGAAAATTCTACAGCAGGGACCAGGCATTCTACAGCAGGGGACAGGCATTCTACAGCAGGGGACAGGCCAATAGCAGAGGGGCCAGGAAATAAATGTTACTAAGTAGAAAAAACAAGCAGAGGGGGGGGGGGCAGACAAAAGGCACTCTACGGGCCTGGACTGTTAACCAACTTCCACCTGGAAAAATTCCCTGGGTTTTCACGTAGAAGAGAACGCGGGATTCTCAGGTGGACATTCAAACTCTCTACACCACTCGACTTATCTGCCCTTCATCCTCCATGTCTCATTAATTGATTGTAATTACCTTTTTTTTTTAATTAATTGGTAACTTTATTTTTCATATAAATAGTATTGATACACATTTTCATGACAGGAAAGAGAAATTTTATTTCCATGAACGTAAGTAGTACATGTATTCTGAAAGTACATGAAATATCAACTCAATTTTATTTATTTTTTTGTTTCATGAAATAAAATGATCTTGCTTTTTAATGGCGTTATAAAAGTTATAAATATCAAGAACATTTTATTACTTCTCTAGTGTACACTCTACATCTTTACCAGCGCAATGGCTGTAAGAACCATAGAGTAACAATAGGGTTACACAAGTCATTGGGGAGAAAAGGGGGGGGGGGCTGCTAGGAATTGATCCGTTAATCTGTACGAAGAAGACCGGACTCCCAAACACAGCGCCTTTGAATCATACAGGATGGAATGATTAAGAAGCTGTAATGTGAGAATGAGCAACAAGCTGTTAGGTAGGAATGAGCAACAAGCTGTAAGGTATGAATAACCAATAAACTGTAAAGTAGGAATGACCAACATGCTGTAAGGTGTGAATAACCATCAAGCTGTTAGGTAGGAATGACCAACAAGCTGTAAGGTGTGAATAACCATCAAGCTGTAAGGTAGGAATAAACAACAAGCTTAACCAATGCAGTATGTCAACGAGCCATAACCCTTCCCCGACACTCATTGTTTTTTTTTTGCCTTCCTTTATTTTAATTTCTTTGTCTTTAGAACAGAAGTCGATAAGCGCGACACTTGTATTAAGAGCGCGTGCAATTGATTATCCGTGTACATAGCTTACAACCGTTAATGCAAGAACTCAACAAGTTTCTTTCTTTTTTGCTGTCACGTTGTTTCTACAGTCATTGTCAACAGCAGGAGTTCTCAATCTTTTGCGATTCGTGGCCCGCTAAGAAAACCATTTTTTTAAGAATCTGTTTTTTTTTAAATCATGTATTTACGCACTGTCGCAGCGGGTGCGTAACTTAAGTCCGAATTTCTAAACAGCCTCTGGAAGCCGGGCTTAAAAGAAATGTCGACCATTTTTTTTTATGCCAGCCTCCTTTATGGGCCCAGGTTTTGTCATCTGTGTCGAGGGCCTCGGCCAGCATTAGTCTTGCTCTGCGGGACCTCACCCCTCCCCCCCTCACCATCACCCATTTAAAGTAAACACCATTTAATGATTTGTGTGTGATTTATTCTATTTTGATAGCACGCCAGATTGTGTGACTTTTCGCTATTTCTTTTTTTTTTTTTAAATAAATGCTAATAAATTAATTTTTCGACTAATTTCGAAATGGTTTCTCCATATGAGTACATTGAATGCGTCAAACTCATATGGAAAATAGTGAAATTCAAAAACATGTAAATAAATAAATCAAATTTAGCGAAAAAACGGTTTACAATGAGAAGTAAATATGCGAAAAGTAGCGCTGTCTGAGATGTGTATGACGCAAAGCGACCCCGCCCCCCCCCTCCCAACCTCCCCAATAAATCTTCGCGTAGCACAAGGAGTTACTCCGCGAAGCGAGAATAAAGAACTACTTGGTTTAGAGGATTTAAGTTGGGTTTTTTTTTTCGTTGTTGTTGTAATACTGTGTAGCATAGATAAAACATAGCTAAAGCTGTCTATCGAGAAATTTTGTTATATAACCTCAATTTAAAAAGTGGTAAACTCTATAGCACTTGTTATTTATTATACAGTATTTCAAAGTTTAATATTTTTTTTAAAATGAACACATGGTAAAGATACAAAAAATTAGTGCAATGAACAGAATCCAAACACACTTTTAAGTTTGTTGGATAGATTTGAAGAGATGACGTAAGTCGGAGAGAGAGATGGACTGGTGCACAGCCCGACTTAGCAGGCATGTAGATAGATAGAAAAACATGACACCCTATAAGAGAGAGGCAGATATCATACAGACATATAGATAGATAGACAGACAGAAAGAGAGATATTTGTTGGTACTTATATATAGACAGAAATATCGTTAGTTCATTAGATAGATTAGATAGGTACATAGAAAGACTGATAGAAAGACAGGCAGACAGAACTAGAGACATAAAGATAGATAGATAGATAGATAGATAGATAGATAGATAGATAGATAGATAGATAGATAGATAGATAGATAGATAGATAGATAGATAGATAGATAGATAGATAGATAGATAGATAGATAGATAGATAGATAGAGAGAGAGATAGAGAGAGATAGATAGATAGATAGATAGATAGATAGATAGATAGATAGATAGATAGATAGATAGATAGATAGATAGATAGATAGATAGATAGATAGATAGATAGATAGATAGATAGATAGATAGATAGATAGATAGATAGATAGATAGATAGATAGATAGATAGATAGATAGATAGATAGATAGATAGATAGATAGATAGATAGATAGATAGATAGATAGATAGATAGATAGATAGATAGATAGATAGATAGATAGATAGATAGATAGATAGATAGATATACGACCGAACATATATACATCTGACAGACAGATATTATACAGAAATATTATGTTGGATTTAGAAAAAAAAGCACTTAGGTTAGCACATAGATATCTATGGGTTAGCACCTCAAATTAGTTTCTTTGAAAGAGTATTTCTGTTTTCATTCAGACAAGATTTAAATTTTAACCACATAAAGCCAAGATAAACACACGCAAGAATAGAATTAAATATTTAAATGAATGTATATATATTTTTATTGCAAAGTAAAGCTCCAATAACAGATAATTTCTCCTACCATACTTGTTAACGTTGTTTTTTTTTTAATCTACCAGTATTTTTTTTCCCACTAGCATTTGCATTTGCTGAAGTTATCAGTTTAAATTTATTCCAATAAAAACGTCTTTTGTACTTGGTAGATTTATTTATTGTTGTTGATGTGCCGGTGAAAATAGCCAATTTAAACTCAATTTTCCACCTATATACTGTTTTATGTTAGTAAATCACATCTGTGAAAATAAATATTAAAAAATTTATTTATTCCAAGCTCTCTGCATCGCCTTCTTAAGCTTTATGTATGTGATAAACATATCTCTGGCTCTCTCTCTCTCTCTCTCTCTCTCTCTCTCTCTCTCTCTCTCTCTCTCTCTCTCTCTCTCTCTCTCTCTCTCTCTCTCTCCATCTGTCACAATCTCTCAATAAAAACATACTATATGGTAAAATTCAATTCAGTAAAGATAATCCCATTTTTTTATTGGGATAATAATGCGAACCCATTCATAGGTTTCCTTGTCATTGATATTATATCGGCGCTATTAAACCAAACGACAAAAAACACTTATAAACTAAGAACGATAACTCCACAACTTAAGAGAAGTGAATAAATTAGCGTGTATGACTTACCTTCTCTTCGTCTAGGTCTCTGGCCTCTTCGTCCAACGGTAAGGCTGCGGTCTTTTGCGCCATCATCATTACAATCAGAATCAAACAAGCGGACAGGTTAATTAGCCAAACTTTGGACATTTTTTCTGACTGAAACTGTGTTAAGGAACGTTGTTCGTTCGTTTATCTCGCAATAGAAATAATAATAACAATACTTGCTTCTAAACACTGAATCAAACAGGTTTCAATTAATTTTGAGACTTAATCGTTTGGTTTTTCTATGTTATTATTTTTTTTTTGTTTTTTTTTAAAGTTTACCTATTTTAGTAGAACTAAAAAAAATTAAGAAACTTTCCTTTTAATGTTTTCTTTACTTGTTTCCCCCTTGATATAAATTTGTCCTGTTTGCACGCGACTTTCTTTAATTCCAGTGTGCTGTGAGCTCATTGGTCACTTCCCCCGTCTCGCGCTTTTATAACCTCTACCAGTGACGTGGCGATCGCCCTTCCTGCACGTCATACAACCGTCTCTCACCCACGCCATTTCTTTTGTTATAAATATTATTTTGTTTTAAAAAAAATATAATCGTAGCGGTGCTGTCGTTTCGATATTTTCCCCCCTCCCCCCATCCCCATCATGTTGTTAGCGAGAAGAAGAATGTCAAATTAAGAATACGCACGTCGTAAACTTAGAAAATAAAATAGAATAAATCCATTTTCTTTCATATTTCTATATAATGGTTTCTACATTGTCTCTCTACAAAATGTCAAAAAGTACTGGAAAGTCAAGTCTTTTTTTTTTTTTAAGTGGTGCCTATTTAACGTTTTTATGCAGCAGGGCCGGATTAAGGTACCCGAAGGCCTAAGTTAAACCTAAAAAAAAAAGTCCTAACTTTGCGAACAAATGATTAAAACCTATCAATCACTAAAATGACCAAAACGTATCTCCTGTCCTTCTAAATTTCACACAGTAAGCCTTTGCCAGTTTTCGGAAGATGCAAAGTGTTGTTCCAATTCATTGCCGTTTTATCGTATGAAGTTGGCGGTAAAAAAGAATATTGAGAATCACTAAAGTCTGATAAAAGATGGGCTATTTATTTCAGGGCCTAGGGCTTAGGTATTATAAGCTTAATGGTTAATCTGGTTCTGTATGCATGGCCGTCTGAACAAAATTATACCCCTCCCCCCAATTGGTTTAAAAATGATAGGGCATACATATATATATATATATATATATATATATATATATATATATATATATATATATATATATTGGTTGAAAACTGATAGGGCATATATCTTTATAAATAAAAATGTAAATAGGATTCACGCCTTAGCTAATAACTCCGAAAGTTCTTCATCAATTGCCTTGAAATATACACAAAAAATTGCAGTAAATTACCGGGCATGTTGATTATATACTATATATCGACATCATTATCTATAATATTTAAAAATAATATTTAATCCATCGGTTTGGTAAAATTATTTCTTTATTTTTTTAAATCACGGGAGGTAATTCAAAAGTCACAGAGTGCTAACTTATATATATTGTCAGTTTTTGTTTTAAAATAAACCAATCCGCCGTGTGCAAACTAATAATTTGTCATAATTTTGTTTTAATTAACAAACAGTATCGTAAAATATTTCTTTTTACTTTAGTTTGCAAATTAATATTTTATCAAACATGTAAATAAGTTTCACACCATTAATTATTATTTTAAAAGTACATTCAAAACCACTTTCCTTTATTGTCATGTTCAACTAACACATCACAATTGCAAATTAAAACTGTTTGATTTAATAAACAGGAGTAGTAACAAGGGCTTTCTTAGCACATAACTACATGTATTACATTTCATTGGGTTAAGCCACAACAGCGTGTAGCTGGGCCTGGTACAGCTAATATATATATATATATATATATATATATATATATATATATATATATATATATATATATATATAGTGGTTTAAAACTTATAGGGCATATAGATTGGTTTAAAATAAGAAATTTAAAATCTCACTGGATAAACATAATTTTGTGATTGTCTTTCCATAGATGTATAGAAATAGTGAATGGTGTATCCCCTTTAAGTTCCAGACTAGTAACACGAGTAAGTCATTATGAACATAACGAATAAACTTTGATTCATGAAATTTACTATGTAGGCCAGGGGTGGGCAAACTATGGCCCGCGGGTCGCATGCGGTCCATCAGAGTATATTGTGCGGCCCGGATATCGGTTGCGATCCTCTGTCGGTGGTAATTTTCTTTGTTTAGAGTTGTTGCTGTATATTTTTAATTTTATTCCGACTACTGATTCGAATCTATGGATATTAAATCGGTTTTATGGAACGAGAATATTAGTTAGAGCTGCTTGACCTACAAGCAGATTATGACCTGAAGGAGAAGTACAAGTCAGTTCTTTTGCTGGAGTTTTAAGGATGATGGCCAGCGCGGCATTTACACACCTTACAAACTTTGCTGCCAAGCTTTTGTCACTATTTGGGTCCACATCAGAGATGAGCGGACAGCGGACGCGTCCGCTTGCGGACGCAGATCCGCAGACTTTTCCGAATCCGCGGACTGACAGCGGACGCTTCGTATGGTTAAGTTGCGGACTCGCGGACTGACGCGGATCTTCTTTAGCGTTACCATAAAAAATTTAAAGTCATTTAAACAGCTAAATTTCAGCAATGCGGACGCGCGGACTGACTGCGGACCAATGTTGTAAGATTCTGCGGACGCGGACGCGGATCATTGATAGAAATCCGCGGACGGACGCGGACGCTAAATTTCAAGATCCGCACACCTCTGGTTTGTTTGTGAGCAAGCGTTCTCTTGTATAAAAATAAACAATTCTAAGAACATATCGATGTTGACTGACTGTAATTTATATGATGGCATGTGAGTCATAACCAGCAAATTGGTTCCACAGTTCAAGAACATTATCGAAAATTGTGAACAGTTACATACTTCTCATTAATTATAAATGTACTCTGTGGTCAGCCTGTATGTAAATTAAGTTCCTTTGTCTTCATAATTATTATGACAGGTAACAATAAACATTAGCTGAATTAATATGAATAGTAAAGTCTTGTTACCAAATTACCACAGAACTGATTTAGTTCGTATTTTTAAAATGTAATGTGCATGTGTAATAGAGTGTAAATGTGAAATAAAATGACAAATACATATTTATTTTCATTAATTCATATTTTGATTCGTTGTGAATTGTAATTGAAGTAGATAAAATATATATGCGGCCCGCCGATAACAATCAAGTTTTTAATGTGACCCTCCGTAGAAAACGTTTGCCCAACCCTGATGTAGTCGGATTGTAGTCCACTAGCTGTAATGCAATAAGCCCCATCTCAACACAACATCAGTGAAACATCCTACCACTCACACAAACCATCTTCACTCATTCTCCTGAGACTCATGTCATGGCTACCCGTTAGGCTACTTTGTGAGACTCCTATCATGACTACCCCGTGAGGCTCTTTTGTGAGACTCCTGTCATGGCTACCCCGTGAGGCCCTTTTGTGAGGCTCCTGTCATTACCCCGTGAGGCTCTTTTGTGAGGCTCCTGTCATCGCTACCCCATGAGGCTCTTTTGTGAGGCTCCTGTCATGACTACCCCGTGAGGCCCTTTTGTGAGGCTCCTGTCATGGCTACCCCGTGAGGCTCTTTTGTGAGGCTCCTGTCATGACTACCCCGTGAGGCTCTTTTGTGAGGCTCCTGTCATGACTACCCCGTGAGGCTCTTTTGTGAGGCTCCTGTCATGACTATCCCGAGAGACCACACCCTTTGAGACTACCTCGTGAGACTTCGACAGGAGACTGATCTCATGACCACTCGGACTGCCCGGACTGACCGTACACGTACCTTATCCACGGTGTCCAGTGATCCTTGACCAGTCACCATCACGCTCTACCGATCAGACCCTTTACCAAAGCATGCTTGACCTTGTTAAACAAACAGATCACACCCACCAGCTCACTAACATACGACCAAAGGGGAATCATTCAAATAACCAATACAGGGGTGATAACTAGGGATAGAACATCCCTTTGTCCCCCTTGGCACTATCAATAAATAATACTTTTAAATTATCAATTTATATCACGAAATATTCATTACGAATCGATACATGAGTTAGTAGTATACACGTGATATGAATATTTCTCTTTCTTCAAATAGTCAACATACAATCAATGTACAAGTTCAGAACAAAATAAAATATTATTCAGTACCTGTGTACCAGACAATGTAATGTTCCCACTGTTACCAGTACCTCACTAAACTCACTATGTACTCATCATCAGCAAAAAAATGTAAGAAACTGCATGCCAATGTAACATGATATCCAAATCAATGTTAAATATAACTTAATGCATTTAATAATATTAAATGCTCCAAAGGAATTCACTAAAACCACAGGCGTGGGTTCAGGAAAACATGGCATTTGTTAATATAATGTATTTACAATCAACAACTACAACGGCCTCCATCCTTGACTAACGGCTTCAACATCACAACTCTGCAGGTCTTACGTCACAAAGTCACTGCTTTCAATTCATAAATTTATAACACCGATGCCAAGGTGAGAGTTATAACAATAATTTAGATTCTCTATTGAAAAATGTTTTTAACAAAAATTTCTTATCATATATTTCTTAACAAATCATTGCAATTATTACAAAGTTTCACATTTTAAGTATCTCAATACTAAAATATATCACATCTTCTCATCACTTAAGGAATTTCTTCACCACAATAGACCCACACACACGCACACACACACAAATCATTGGAGGGACGTATAATTGACTACGTCACATTACTTATGACATCTTCATTGTAATAAAATCTCCAGCGATTTAATGGGGAAAAAAAAACATCGTACATTAATTACCCAAAGAAAATACTTCAAAATACATTTCTGGACAGAAGCAGTAAAATTACATAAATGAAACCAGGAATTAATATATTTATTAAAGGTTTTTTATTGTCATTTAATAAACGAACCAATAATTTGTAGTTCACTTTCACAGTATTGTTGTTGTTTTTTTAATTTATAAAACTCATTTTAACTATGTAGACACACAGACACAAAGGTAGTTGGGTTAGAGGCTTTATGTATGTACTAGTGGAAAAGCCTGCTGAAACTGGCTGAACGAAATCCGACAGAAGGGATAACAAAGAAGTATACGAAATACTGCAATGGAAAAGAACACGTGGCCTTTATTGCCATGAACAGAATATCATATGAACAGAAATAACAAAGAAATGTATGAAATACAATGCATACACCGCACGATATGAAAACTACCTGCGAGGGAGACATAATGTTACAACGCATACACCGCACGATGTGAAACCTAACTGAGGGAGAGACACACGGGTTAGACGATTATGTATTTAAGGATGTGTGTACCTGTGTGCGTAAGTGTGTATGTGTGTGTGTGTGTGTGAGTGAGTGTCGATTAAAAAAAAAAACATTTTTCGTTCTATGAAATGAGTTATATATCAAATAAAATGAATCACCAGGGACAAATAAAGGTTGAGCTCCATTTCAAGCGTTGGACTGTACAGCTAACACACATTTGACTTAAGGAATTGTAGGGGACTGGAAACCAGTACTGCGATGGTCAACTGTCCGGTGTCACATCCCTGAAAAAAAACTTGTCAATAGAAGTGATGTTATTGTTGATTTTATTGTTGTGTTATTGTTGCTGTTATTGTTGCTGTTTTTAAATTCAGTTCTGTTAACGAAAAGTTCTTATTGTTGTATAGGTTAATTTCTTTTCTAAATATTTTCAAGTGATTTTTTTTTTTAAGTTCTTATAATTTGAAGACAAAAATGTAAAGAGTTCATTAGGGATACAATTACTTGGCCTTCACAAGTAGGAGGTCCGATTTTTTCCAGCTGTCAGGTTAAAATTTAACAAGCATAATAAAAGACGTATAAGAGAGAAAGAGGGAAATGTTGGTGCATAAAATGAAATGTCTGTGGGATACGTGGAAACAGACTAAATGATAGATAGACAGACAGAAAGAAAGACAGATAGAAAGAAAGATAGATAGATAGATAGATAGATATATAGATAGATAGATAGATAGATAGATAGATAGATAGATAGATAGATAGATAGATAGATAGATAGATAGATAGATAGATAGATAGATAGATAGATAGATAGATAGATAGATAGATAGATAGATAGATAGATAGATAGAGGGATGGATGGATGGATGGATGGATGGATGGATAGATAGATATTTAAAAATTATCGATCTCCGTGGTTTTTATAAATATTCATCATTAACCTATCTTCTACTTTTGATTGGAAATCATAATAGATACATTCTCTAGGGACAAGCAGATAACAATGTAATACGGTAAATAGAAGATTTCGTTTCATTTTATTATTTTGTTTGGATCACACAGAAATAGGAAACTGTGTAATTACAAGTTTAATTTTTTTTCTTTTCCATTGAGATCTTCATCTTGCTTCTTTCGACGTATAAAATTGAAACACGTCATTTTCATATTTAATGTGCGTTTTAATTTACAGTTATCAGGTTTCCCTTACTATAAAAAAGAAAACAAAACCTTTATCTTGTAAATATGTCAACGCAGAAAAAGTCAAGAGTTTATTGAGATGAAATGTTTGTTTGATTGTTTACAGCAGGGGCGGCCCAATCATCGTTGCTATGGAATGGGCGGGTCTTGGTAAAGTTCCCTTAACTCCCTAACGGTGCTCATCGGGGTAAATGTAGTGTAGAATTCATCTGTTTCAGGAACCTCGGCATATGAAGGGATTGTGTGGTTCACACAACCAGTGCCGCCGAGAGGTGGGGGGCGGGTCGTTGGGGGGGGGGCAAATGCCCAACAGGCCCGACGAGTTTTAGGGGCCCGGACTGAGCTGGCCAATCAACTTTTGAAAATGTTATTATCAGCACGGGGGGGGGCGTGACAGCCCTGCCCAGGGGCCTGAAATTTCTGTCGGTGGGTCTGAACACAACGCCCAGCTGTGACTTTACTCCCCCCCCCCAACTTAAATCAGGTGGATGTACTTGTGGGGACGTACACTGAACGATTCACAAGGTTCTCAATGAGGTCCGAAACCAGGACCCTGCCGGGTCGACAGATGCAGAAGATGTCCCAAGCGTTTTAGGGTAATTCTGGAGGAAATGTGTCCGAATTTCATACATGGATCCTAGATCCAAAATCCTTAGTAGGGAATAACTTCCGGGTGGGAAAAGCGAGAGTTGACATGGTTCGGCTTCGACATCTCTGTAACCCTTTATTGATTTTCGTAATACTGTGCCCCCCCCCCCCAGTAAAAAAATAAATCGTGCATGTAGTTGTTTACTGTCATGATCTCCCCCCTTCATTTCATTGATGTCCCTTTTATCCTTGCACGTTTACCCGAATCGCATACCCCCTAACAAACCCTTTGCGTAAACCCCTGGGGTACGCGTACCTTTCTTAGGGAAACACCGTGAGACTCCTGTCATGACCAACCCAGTGACGCCACACCGTGAGACTCCTGTCATGACCAACCCAGTGAGGCTACACCATGAGACTCCTGTCATGACCAACCCAGTGAGGCTACACCGTGAGACTCCTGCCATGACCAAACCAGTGAGGCTACACCTTGAGACTCCTGTCATGACCAACCCAGTGACGATACACCGTGAGACTCCTGTCATGACCAACCCAGTGACGCTACAAATTGAGACTCCTGTCATGACCAACCCAGTGACGCTACACCGTGAGACTCCTGACTTGACCAACCCAGTGACGCTACACCGTAAGACTCCTGTTCATGACCAAACCAATGAGGCTACACTGTGAGACTCCTGTCATGACCAAACCAATGAGGCTACACTGTGAGACTCCTGTCATAACCAACCCAGTGACGCCACACCGTGAGACTCCTGCCATGACCGACCCAGTGACGCTACACCGTGAGACTCCTGTCATGACCAACCCAGTGAGGCTACACCGTGAGACTCCTGTCATGACCAACCCAGTGAGGCTACACCGTGAGACTCCTGTCATGACCAACCCAGTGAAGCTACACCTTTTGAGACTACCTCGTCAGACTTCGGCCTGAGAATGATCTTATGACCACTCGGACTGCCCGGACTGGGCGTCCACGTACCTTCTCCACAGTGTCCAGTGATCCTTGACCAGTCACCAACACGCTCTACTGGTCAGCCCATTCACCAAAGCATGCTGGATATAGCGGTTCCACGGGTTGGAGAAAATGAAATACTAAATAATCAAAAGGAATACAGGTTTGAGTAATATACTGACTTGGGAAAACTCTCTTTAAACTGGACATAATTGTTGTTGTTGTTTCCGCTTTGGTAAATACCATTCCCGAGCCTAATTTTTTTTCAATACTTTGAAAATACGATGGAATATGTGTGTGATCGTAACTGTCATCGATCATTGTGATATTTACAACATACATGTGCTTTGTACAAAAATAATGGAAATGGCGGTTAATGAATGAATTAATGCACTGTACAAAATAATGGATGATTAAAAGACATGCGCTCAGGAGAAGCAAATAATAATCATCAACTCTACAAATTAATTGACAGAGTGTCTGTCTATTGTTAATAGGGCTGTACCGGAATTCGATTCCGGTTCCTGTTAAGTCGGAATCCGGCAGTTTTAATAAATCCGGTTCCGATTCCGGTTCCGATTAAAATGTGTCGGATTTAAGCCGGATTTCTTTGTTGTTTGAAATTTTGGTGTAACAATTTTTTTTGGCGCAACATAATTTTAAAATATTTAGCGCTATATACTTAAATTAAAACAATAAATTCCTTTCTTTCTTTCCTGCATTTTCAAAAGTACAATAACGTCGATCGCTTTTAGTTCTATATGTAAGTAAAAATATATTAAAAAGGAAGATTTGAATCGTATTTAGTCTAGTAGTAATACGACAACTTACCTTCCGCTACTTTTGATTCCGTGATATCCATAAACTATATTTAGCTTTAAAATTTAACTTCTTTAAAGAGCAGACAACGATCTATTTTTGAGTGTTTACAGTTTAAAAGTAGTTCAATAATTTATTTTTCTGCAATTTTTTTTTTAATTTAGTGGATTTTGTCACGATTTGGAAAAATTTCCTCGCAAATTTAGATAATTAACTTGAAGATACATTTTTAATTGAAATTAAAGAGATATTGATTTAGATTTGATAAGCATTTTAATTTTCGTTTTTATGGGAAATAGGTAATGATTTAAATGAAAGTATGAATGAAATAACACG
>JAGDYQ010000021.1:6500500-6512917 GCA_021962125.1 Bulinus truncatus
CCCACAGAATATATATTTAATTGTTGATGTACACAGTAACCCACAGAATGTATGTTTGATTGTTGATGTACACAGTAACCCACAGAATGTATGTTTGATTGTTGATGTACACAGTAACCCACAGAATGTATGTTTGATTGTTGATGTACACAGTAGCCCACATAATCTATATATACATAGTTAGTTATCACAATATAATACGCATAAGACTTTGCTAAAATGAACTTTTCTGTTAGGAAAATCTTTTGTTAGAATTGTTTGTATTGTTATTTTTTTTACCAAACATTAAATTTTGTGAATTCTTACGTTTAACTAATTCAATGTCAGCTTTCAAATCTTTTCTTTATTGGTAACATAATAATAATCGGCTGAACTCTGTGATAGGCTTCGTGCACTATTATTTCTAGGGCATCGTTTTTTTTCCTCAGATAATCTTTTAATAAATTCATGTGGCAAAAAAATGGTGTAATTATTTTGGCCAGGGTGTGGTGATCCTGATTTGAACAGTACTTAATGGGGAGTTTAATTGTAATGGCGTCCGTAATTTCCAACAAATGGGGAAGTATTACCCTGTAGTTCCCACTCTCTTTCAGCTCTTATTGAGACCCCAGACAGACAGACAGATAGATAGATAGATAGATAGATAGATAGATAGATAGATAGATAGATAGATAGATAGATAGATAGATAGATAGATAGATAGATAGATAGATAGATAGATAGATAGATAGATAGATAAATAGATAGATAGATAGGCAGATACAGACAGACAGACAGACAGACAGACAGATAGATAGATAGATAGATAGATAGATAGATAGATAGATAGATAGATAGATAGATAGATAGATAGATAGATAGATAGATAGATAGATAGATAGATAGATTCATGCGCCTGTTTCAGTCTACGCCCCCGCTATCACTTCACACAGAGAAACAGAAAATTAAGTTCAAAAGGTACATAACCCTTGTCACACAACGGCACATTGTTGAACCCCCTGCTATGAATAATTCTTTCCTAAACCATTCTCTGAATAGTTAATGAACGGCCAAGTTTAAATTGACGTTATATTAGTTCATAATTTATAATACACCGTTATTTTATTGTATGATAAAAGAAAGAAAAAAAATGAAACAATGGAAAAGGCAGAGTGATCGGTTTTCAGACTCGTTTCGGTTTATTTCGCTTCCCCCCTTCCATATGTCCAAATGATACGCTGTTCTTTCATTTTACACTTGGCTAATTGACGGTATCGGTCATGTCTTGGCAATAAAGAGAACGCGACACCTTAAACAAAAGCTTCCATTCCGATGACGTTTAAGTTTGCTAATAACACCAAAGTTTGTTTTGTTCTACAGTGTACGGTATGCATGGCAGCGTGTGCATGTTCTTTTGGGGGGGCGGGTGTTGCATTATAGATGTGATTTTTTTGTTTTGCTGTATCATAGTCGGACTTTGTTCGTTCGGTGACCGTCATCTATCTATGATGGTGTAAGTTCTCTCAATACAAATTTTAATGAAATAGTTTATGTATGAAATGAAATATTATTAAATTAGATGATTTTGTCGAAATAAAGCGCTGATTGTATCAATAAAATGTTTAATTGCGTGGAAACAGGCCCGTAGCGTGCGGGACCCCTGCGTTTGTCTGCCCCCCCCCCCCCCCCCCCCCCCCCCCCCCCCCCCCCCCCCCCCCCCCCCCCCCCCCCCCCCCCCCCCCCCCCCCCCCCTCTCTGCTTAATTGTTCTACTTAGTTAAATGTATTACCTGCCCCCCTCCTGCTATTGCCTGGCCCCTGCTGTAGAATTTTCAAGCTACGGGGCTGGATTGCTGGCTGTACTTAACTGCTTGTCTAATAACCTGCACTTTCAAGCCCCCCCCCCCCCAATAAGCTTTTGTGGTTCTATTGAGGCATTTTTTTTTTCAAGCAGACATTCTTAATTCTCCATCAGTTGTGTCTAATATAAAAAAAAATAATGTGGGTGCTATAAATAAACTTAAAACGTTAGTCCTGGATTTAATACTAAAAAGATTCCAAATAAAATAAACAAATTTGATTTGAAAGTTGGTGCGAACTTAAACTAGTGACTGAACGGGTTTTCCCATTAGAAATTTATAGTTTTTGTTTTTTAAAAGATCGGTCAATCGTACAATTACATATGGCACTGTAGTTTGATATATTTTTGTTATGTGTCTTATTCGAAGATATGATTATTATTGATCTCAATACAACCGTTCACGTTCTTATATTTCCGTTACAGTTTCGTCTGCTGTGCAGGCTATTCGACTATTAATTTCATAATAAATTTTCAGGGTCTTGTGGGAAGGGGAGAAAGCAGAGTAGTGTAAAAATTGAAGAATTTCTTGTTATTGGTCTCGTCTGCTGACTTATGACGTGAATGAACTCTTTCCGAATGATTTCACAGTTGCACTGAATATGTAACATAATTGAATATTTCTACTGCAGCTTTGTTCGCTGCTTTTGTTGCGTGGCTTTAACGTTTTTTAGGAGTGGAATTTTATTGGTTTTTATTATACATGTAATATTCTAGTTTTGAGCTACAAATATAGCACTAAATACTGTTCTTTATTTCGAATATTAGTAGGAAAAAAAAACCTTTGGTGAAAGGGTAAAAAAAAATAGTTCAATTAAATTCATTTAGATTCTCTTCTGATATGTTTAAATAAAAACAATCATTCCAGATAACCAGCAGAAAGTAACACTGAGAGTTATGAATTACGTTTGTCTGATTTTATATTCTGTTTTTAAACTTGTTTGTTAACGGACCCAACCCTAACAGATAACCCTAACAGCTAACCCTAACAGCTAACCCTAACAGCTACTAACAGCTAACCCTAACAGCTAACCCTAACAGCTAAACCTTAAACTTAGCCCAAGCTAAACCTCTATTTAAAAAACAGAAGACCGTCTACACACACAAAGAGGCAGCAAGGTTAAAACAATGAAGACAAAACAATGACATTTTTTAAAAACTAGATTTGATCTACATTCATGAGATGGAGAGTCATGTCAACTAATCGCCTCGACCTGGCTGAGAATAATGGTTGGTTAAAATAATAATAATAAAAAAAAAATTATCAGGCAAATCTCGAGGGTTTATACATGTTGAGGGTTATTGGTTAGTATCGATTACCGTGACGTTTTACTGAATAATAGGTATCGATCCATCTTTTACACACATATATATACACACACACACACACACACATCGTTTTTTTTTAATGTCACACGATAGCGGTATCTAAACAATATATTCGAAAGTAATCGATTTCTTATTGTAGTCAACTGAAGCGAAAAACCTGGACAAATGAAAACAATAGGAATGAATAGCGATTGAAGTCAACGAAGAAAGAAGGAAACAGTTAAATGAAAAGGAGTGACTGGTAGAAATAAAATGGAAAAAAAAAAAAGAAAAAAATGTTACACAGTAAAATGTTACAGTAAAATGTTACAGTGTAACTAACGATCGACTTGACAGCAGTGGTGTAGATACAAATTTATAGAGAAGAATTTAGAGTAGAGATTATCTTGACAGAAGTGGGAGTCGATACATTTTTATACAGAAGAATTTAGAGTAGAGATTAATTTGACAGCAGTGGTGTAGATATATATATTTAATGAGAAGCATTTTGCTCAGAGATTATCCAGAGTACGCCTAGCATAGTTTTGGCAGGAAAGTCAACACCTATGATGCCATTGTACTGATAAAATTTTATCTGGTGATCATAAACGTATGTCACGCACACAAAATTTAAATTGTATGTCCAAAGTTGCCGCCCTCAGACTTTCTATAATAAAAAACGGTTGCCTAGTCTGCCATTGAAAACACTTCCGGTCGTTTATTGCTCTTCGTTAAGATTGATTTCTGTTTTCTTCATTTTCATAAATTTCCTGGAAGTTAAGGGCCTATAAGCCACTAGTGGGAATATTTGTGTAGTGGCATTCCTTCATTCCCGCTATATGCCGTTAGTGAAAGGGAAACGGAGGCGCCACGGGAGACATAGGGGGGTGGGGGGGAACCTTTCACCATGACATGAAAAATCCAGTGGTTCTCATCGGAGATCGAACCCGGGACCATCTGGTCGACTGAAGATTGAAAATTGGAAAAAACTAATTAACTTTTTATTTCTTTCTGATTTAAATTAGTGATAAATTTATAGCTTCTTGGTTTTAAATGAAGTTTTTTTTAATTTGACAGTTTAAACAAAATTATAGACAAAAATAATAAAACTTAAAAAAAAACCCAGATTGGAGGACATAAAAAAAACATAAAGACAATTTTTCAGCCAAAAACAAGGAGATAATAATTGCCCGTCTGGGTAAAAAAAAAATGGTCTGTCTAGCTGTGTTCAGTTTCGTCTTTATCTGCCTGGCAGGAGTCCAGTCCCTTGTATCCCCAGCGGTCAGACAACTTTAAATATTTGACAAAAAACTTGAGATTATAGAATTGTGGTTCTTAAGTTACTTTTTTTATTTAGTAGTTAAAAGTTTGGTACAAATCTCTGGCTGAGCTAATGTATAATTCTCTTGCTGGACTAATGTAAAATTCTCTTGTTGGACTGATGTAAAATTCTCTTGTTGGACTGATGTAAAAATCTCTTGTTGGACTGATGTAAAATTCTCTTGTTGGACTGATGTAAAATTCTCTTGTTGGACTGATGTAAATTCTCTTGTTGGACTGATGTAAAATTCTCTTGTTGGACTGATGTAAAATTCTCTTGTTGGACTGATGTAAAATTCTCTTGTTGGACTGATGTAAAAATCTCTTGTTGGACTGATGTAAAATTCTCCTGTTGGACTGATGTAAATTCTCTTGTTGGACTGATGTAAAAATCTCTTGTTGGACTGATGTAAAATTCTCCTGTTGGACTGATGTAAAATTCTCTTGTTGGACTGATGTAAAATTCTCTTATTGGACTGATGTAAAATTGTCTTTTTGAGATGAATTGTCTTATTGGCTTTGCGTGAATGTTGGGAATTTTGCAGCAGAGACCTTAGATGGGGCCGGGTAGGGCGACGACCTAATCCCCGACTCTGGCGCCCCCCCCATATAGGGCTGTTTTGGGTGATATATACTGCAGTTACTAATCTAGTCCTTGCACAACACACTCGTGCTAAGCCCCTAGCTTTTATCAGTAATGCTTAGCTCACCCACCCACGGATGTTAGAAGTTGTTTGTATTAAGAAAAGGGAATTTGGAAAAATTCGCAATCATCTCGTAGTGGGCGTGTCCGCATCAATGGCAAAAACATGAGGAATTCCATTCCCGCTGGTAAATAGGGGTAATCAGGGATGATTCACGGATGTGAACAATGACAAGCCTCTGTAAAAAAAAAACAGCTGGTGTTTTTGATCGTAACGCTCATATGTAGTCTATTTTGAATGGACTATTGCTTGTATACGTATTGATATGTTTTGTTTTGTCTTTTTTTTAAATTCCCTTAACTGATGTGGTCTTTGGGGGGGGAACGAGTGGACACATCAACAGATGGACACGTCAACAGATGGACACGTCAACAGATGGACACGTCAACAGATGGACACATCAACAGATGGGCACGTCAACAGATGGACACATCAACAGATGGACACGTCAACAGATGGACACGTCAACAGATGGACACATCAACAGATGGACACGTCAACAGATGGACACATCAACAGATGGACACATCAACAGATGGACACATCAACAGATGGACACGTCAACAGTGGGACACGTCAACAGATGGACACGTCAACAGATGGATACGTCAACAGATGTTGCTTTCATACGTCCTTTATGTTAGCTTGTAGACTTGGTGGCGCCGATCTCCACTTCAAAATTAGAGGCGAATATTTTTTTTTGGCTTTGCATGGGCACAAGGTTTTACATGCTACTTCTACTTAATGTAAGCTCACACTAGATGTTATATACTTTCGCATTTTACAGTAACTTGTCATAAAGTTTTAAATAATACCAACTTGTGTGTATGACTATTTTTTTTGACCAATCGGCTAATAAATAAAAAACATAATCGACAGCAACAGCTGTACAGACAGGCATCTAAAAGCGATTACTACAGAGCGATACCAGATGTATCGTTGTCATATAGGGCGGGGACGTTACGATTGATCCGTTCGCTAATAACTTCCCCCACCCCCCTTAATATTTATTATTATTATTACTGCAATTGCTTGAGCGATTAACCCATTAGCTCGCAGACAAACAACATATATCTAACTATAAGTTAAAAACTTTCAACATCATGTGTTGATGTTTATGTCAGTATTCATGACAACGACACATGGGCACGTGGGCGGATTATCTGGGTGGGTTTAGTATCGACTACATCATATGGCATCGTCTTCTCAACTCTCCCCCCTTCAGCGATTACAAACATTGTGAAAAATAAATTGATCCACCTCTTCCTCCCTCCCCCCTACGCCTTATCTCTCCCCCCCCCAAACCCCCGCATCACTCCATCCACCAACCCACTTGTTCCCTTTGCTGACGACAGCTTGATATACACAGGGGGGTACCGGGTTGAGACGCGCCGGGGACAATGTTTAGATAATTAGTGGTAATGGTTTCAGAATCACGTCCTCGTCGGGCGGGTAAGGTGGGATGGGAGGGGCGGGGGGTTATACATAAAGCAGAGGCGTTGCCCGGTCAAGCAAAGGGTTGCATGTCAGAAAATTTCATTTCAGCACAACTAAACATTTGTAAAAATGGACAGTTTGAAACCAGTCAAGCATGTTGTATAACATAACAGAGTGACACAGGCCCCCTCAAATATCAGCCAAACTCGGTAGATGTATGAAATGTTTGCCGAACCATGCTCTTTGTGTCAACAAACAGACATCAGCCCAACTTACAGCTATGTCAGTTGAATAGCCAAAAAAAAAAGGCTGTTAAACATGTCGTAACTTAAAAGTACTTTGCAAATCGGCTTCAAAGAAACAATTAAAAAAAATAGAATACAATTATGGACGATTTCACTGTCATAAAATTAGCTAATTTCTCTTTGGAGGAAAACTATAGTGAATAGTCTGTCTGTCTGTCTGTCTGTCTATCTATCTATCTATATATCTATCTATCTACCTATCTATCTATCCGTCCGTCCGTCCGTCCGTCTGTCTGTCTGTATGTCTATCCATCTACATGTCTGTCTGTCTGTCTATCTATCTATCTATATGTCTGTCTGTCTGTCTATCTATCTATATGTCTGTCTGTCTGTCTGTATATGTATCTATCTATCTATCTATCTATCTACCTATATATATATATATATATATACAATGGTCATTTATATGGACAGGGATACTATGGACCAAACTAGGAACCCCCACTATTAAAGGGCTGGGGCTTACCAGTATTATAAATCTTTAATAAATCTGATGTTCAGAGGTACGTTAGTGTTGAGCCCTTTAATATTTCCGGAAGTCTAGGGTCAAAGGTCAAAATAGACCTCCCTAATGCGGGCCCTCATTCTACAGCCAACTAAATACGGTAAATTTTTCTGGGATTTTCTTTTTTTTTAGTTTTTTGAACATTTTATATAATGATCCTGTAAAATAAAACGCATCAAATGACCAGCAAGATCGGAACTTTGTTTCAAGACAACATCTTTCAGTCTTTAATCAATGTCTTGTGAGTGGTAGCAAATGCGAAATGCTCGATAGATTACTACATATATAAGCTGTGTCAAGAGAAATTCATCAGTAAAATAAACATAACGCCATAAGATGAATGTTGCCTCGTTTCATTATTTACGTTTTTCGTTTCAGTTCTCTGAAGATTTACAGTGAGTTAAAAATAAAATATTTTTTTTTAACTTGATTTTTTTTATTTTCAATTTTAAATGTCATTTGTGATGTTCGAAAATATGTTTTTTTTTTCATTACTATGACTAGTATGTCTGGCACATTAATTATTGTCGTCTGGAATAGTGATGTAAGAACGTCTTGGTGAATTTGAAAAGAAAACTATTTGTGTAACTCTAAATTATCGACAGAAATGGATACAGTAAGACAAACATAAAAACAGATAGACATATACACAGATAGACAGACAGACAAACAGACAGAAAGACAGGCAGACAGTCAGGTAGTTAGGTAGATAGATAGATAGATAGATAGATAGATAGATAGATAGATAGATAGATAGATTAGATAGATAGATAGATAGATAGTTAGATAGATAGATAGATAGATAGATAGATAGATAGATAGATAGATAGATAGATAGATAGATAGATAGATAGATAGATAGATAGATAGATAGATAGATAGATAGATAGATAGAATTCTCGCATTGATACTCCACTGCGCATGAGACACACAGCTATACTAATTTCAGATTTTAAGTCGTTAATTTCACTCTGTCAACTCCCTGAACTATCCCCAGCTTAAAAGACAGAAGCTCTGATGGAAGACATTTAGCTCCTCGATATCTTGTCCCCCATTAGAGATTCATCAAACCATAACTCCGACTCAAGTATTTTGTGTACAGTGTTTCTCCAAACAAAGATTTTGTTCTCTGATTCTCAAACAAGGTGTGTGTGCAAAAAGGTCCTAACAAGTAATTACTTCATATTAAATCTGAAGCTAAGAAGTACCTAACAGGTACGTTTATTTTTGAACTTTAGGTCACCTTAAAACCGTTGGAAGTCTTTAAATGGGGGGTCCACAGCCTCCAACGCCCCTCCCCTCCCTCCACTCTCATATCTAGGATTGGCTTTGCAGCAAATGTGAAAAGATTTTTTTTCTGAATTTTTGAGTCCAGTACCTTTACATCGAGCTCACTCTGTGACCATCAACATTTTGTTTTAGTTTATTATAATCTATTTATATCGATGAGTAGCGATGGAGAACTAGAGGGGGGGGGTGGGGGGATACAAGCTAGGAACAAATTTATGGCTTAAATGAGAGCAGAGCGAAACTGTTTCAAGTTGTGTTACTCAACAAATTTATTTCATGCTGAAATAAAAATAAATTGATAAAAAAGAAAGAAAAAAATAGTTTCCGAGCGATATTTTAGCTGTACAACATTATTGTCCAACCATTGATGTCCAACTTTTATCACCGACGTTTATGGCAATATGATGATGATGGCTGTCGTCACTGTTTAGTATGGCAATATCGATTGTGATTACGATGACTCAAGCAGTAAGTACTGCAAATCAAACATTTAAATGAAAATAAATTGAATGAAGGGTAAAACAGTCAAAAGGAAAGTCAGTAAATCTGTTATTATGTCATTATGTTATACAGTAAAGACATGTATGTCTTCCTTTCATATATTCGTACACCGTTATGTCAATAATATTCATTCAGTCATTTCGCCAGTCTGTTTTTCGGAAATCCATTCATCAACTTATTCAGTCATTCAGCCATTCTGTCATTAACCCGTCCTGCCATTCAATCATTGTGTCATTCAGTCATCCTGCCATTATGTCATTCTGTCATTAACCCGTCCTGCCATTCAATCATTGTGTCATTCAGTCATCCTGCCATCATGTCATTCTGTCATTAACCCGTCCTGCCATTCAATCATTGTGTCATTCAGTCATCCTGCCATTATGTCATTCTGTCAATCTTATAGTCAGCATTTAGCAAACATTATTTTGAGTCACGTGAGAATAAGTGGTACATCTATAGAGCATACGTCTGACATCGTGAGTGTCTCCGAAGTTTAAACCCTTCATTTGCTCACCAACTAATGCCATAAGTATCTCCCATTTTTTCAATCATACCTACCCCACAAAAAATTTAAAAAAAAAAAATTAATAAAAAGTTCATATCTGCACGCATAATTCCGATCACAAGAAATGGGAGGAAAGGGAAGCAACTGAGGACTACGACAATAGGCCCATATATTTTGCATTGTGAGAGTTATCAAACGCTATATGTATTCAATTCCTTAGTTCATTACATTCATATCTTCTGTGTGAAAGAGTTCTACGTCTGACAAAATAACTGATTTTTTTATTTTCTTTTTGTTAAAAATTACTGTAATGAGAAGTCTGAATAATTCATCATTTCTTTTTGTTTTTTTTTCTTTTTTAGCATGGCGAAAAGTCTATTTCCTTTCCAACTATCCTGCTGGCATGAAATACTTTGAGTTGACAATGATGTCAGTTATAGGAATGAGTGGTGGAGGGGGGGTTGGTATGGGGGGCAGGGTTTGGTTCATGTTTTGTTAATGTGGGACAAAGGGGGGGGGAAGTGTGTGTGTGTGTGCTGTGACTGTGTGTGTGTGAGAGAGAGAGAGAGAGAGAGAGAGAGGAGAGCACGGTTGAAGAGTTGAAACTAAATTTCTAGTAACAAATTTGATCAAGATGCTTTACAGGTTAATTTCTTTTATTATAAATTCCTTCAGTATATCAACGTCATTGATCCCAGTTTAACGCTGAGTTCAGTGAAGTTCATTTGTTATATTTCAATAATTTACTCAGTGAGATCGTAAAACGTGATTGACTCAAATTGATCGATAATAATTCGAACCTATTGAAATGCATCGTACACAGCTTGAGTTACGAAGCCAACAACCTATGCAGTGAGAGCAGGGACGAAGCATAGTGTTATGATCCACTAACTCTTACAGAAAAATGTATCGATTTTTGTATGCTATATATAATGCACGAAACCCGAACATTATATATATATATATATATATATATATATATATATATATATATTATTCGTTTGTGCATTATATATGGCATACAAAAATCATTACATTTTCTGTAAATATGACCGGCGGGGGTATAGCTCGTCCCCCCCGGCGAATCCCCTCCGCGCGGTGGGGACGGGCATGGTGTTGCCGATTTATAACTCTTTTTGAAAAATATATCGATTTTTGTATGCTATATATAATGCAAACAGGCAATATATATATATATATATATATATATATATATATATATATGTATATATATATATATATATATATATATATATATATATATATATATATTTATATATTTAAATTTGTGAATGATTCTGCTAATTGTATTCATTATAAAAACATTACCATTACATAGCATTTTCTATTAATATCATCGGCATCACTCAAGCCTATTCCGTGACAATATTCCGCAGTAGTGATAAAACAAGGGATAGGTTTCTCTGTATAATAACATAAACTATATATATATATAGTGTGTGTGTGTGTATGTGTGTGTGTGTGTGTGTGTTTGACGAACACATTTAGTGGCTGATTACATATTGCAAGATAATTATATCATTTTAATAGTAAGTACTCTTCGAGTATTTCGTATATATTTAAATCAACTCATTTTGTAGTAGAATACATACATTTTAAACACGTAGTAAGTAATTCAGCAGAATTTCGTTTTGCACCATTTACCAGCAATAAAATAAAAACTTTTCGTTTTTAACTCTTAGTACTCTAAGGCACTTTGGAGAAATGCATTTATTTTTATAATTATCAGACAATTTTATAAATATACTCGACCAATTCATTTTAACAGATAGATAATTATCAATAATAATAACAATATTTGTAAAAAAGGTATAATTCATACACAGACTATAACTGTCACTTGTAACACGTAACCACCACCTATAACACAAATCGATAGTTCATAATAACAGTAGACAAATGGAAGATAATTGATTTAATTGCAGGATTGACTTTTATATTTTTTTTCTTCTTTTTTGTGTGTAGAAATCACTGAACTGGGCGGGGGGGGGTGGGGGGGGTGGGGGGGAGAGAGAGAGAGCAGAGTACAGTCAGTCAACGAAGCGTGGAGTTTTTCTATCGCAGACACTTTTAGTGTTACTGTAACAATGTGAACTTTGAGCATTTGTGAAAGCGTTCAATATTTTTTTTATCTCTGTGACTGTTGGAAGGTTTTATTTTTTATTTACTACCTTTAAAGTGAATAAAAAAAAATAAAACAGACATTGTCTTCTTCTTGTAACTAGTTTAAACTGCAGCATTATACTTTGTAGGGATATATAACACGGGACAATTTTCGTTTGAAAAACCATCGACGTCTGGGTATTGTTTTATTTATATATAGCCACACTATTACCTTGTAGTTCCTATAAAGCCACACTATTCCCTTGTAGTTCCTATAAAGCCACACTATTCCCTTGTAGTTCATAAAAAGCCACACTATTCCCTTGTAGTTCCTATAAAGCCACACTATTCCCTTGTAGTTCCTATAAAGCCACACTATTCCCTTGTAGTTCCTATAAAGCCACACTATTCCCTTGTAGTTCCTATAAAGCCACACTATTCCCCTTGTAGTTCCTATAAAAAGCCACGTTATTCCCTTGTAGTTCCTATGTTAACATTTATCCCTATACGGCCACACTCATTTCCTTGTAGTTCCTATACGGCCACTTCATTCCCTTGTAGTTCCTATATGGCCACATCATT
>JAGDYQ010000021.1:6513417-6591419 GCA_021962125.1 Bulinus truncatus
TGAGCTATGACTGAATATCATGACAAAATGTAAAGAGAAGAAGAATTAAACCGGATAATAACAGATCCTCCCCACCCCCACACCCTTTCCTCACCATGTCACAGTGCCCTTACCTGACCCGGTCCATCCGTTTTTACTCCTTTTGCTTGACTCGTATGAACTGTCGTAGTCGGGTGACTCGGCCTGGCAGGGCTTCAAGGTCGCGGCTCATCTTTGAGCTTTTAACATTTCGTAGAATGTGTTGGCCTGTATCGACGATGACTCTCTTCACCTGAAGAGAGAGAGAGAGAGAGAGAGAGAGAGAGAGAGAGAGGGTTAGATAAAACAAACAATATGTTTGTATACTAGTATTTTAATATATATCTCTTTTTCTTATAAGTTAGGCCTCAGACAAGGTACTTTCGGGAACAAGGCAAGGTACTTCGTTGGCCCTAGACAAGATACTTTCGGTGGGAGGCTCGTAGCGTGCGGGGAGCCAAGGGGGGGCAAACGGCCCCCTGCATTCTGTCTGGCACTCCCTCTGCTGGTTTGCTCTACTAAGGAACATTTATTTCCTGCCCCTGCAATTGGCCTGGCCCCTTGCTGTAGAATGCCTGGCCCCTGATGTAGAATTTTCACGTTACGGGGGCTGTTCGGTGGCCCTAGACAAGGTACTTTCGGTGGCCCTAGACAAGGTACTATCGGTGGCCCTAGACAATGTACTATCGGTGGCCCTAGACAAGATACTTTCGGTGGCCCTAGACAAGGTACTATCGGTGGCCCTAGGACAAGGTGCTATCGGTGGCCCTTGACAAGGTACTTTCGGTGGCCCTAGACAAGGTACTTTCGGTAATCCTAGGCAAAGTTTTCGGGGGGCCTTTAGGATACAGGTAATTTGGAGCCGCCCAGACAAAAGTAATTTAGAGGCCCTTGGAAAAAAATGCTGTCAAGACTGACGCTTGCAGTTACTGAACCCCCCTATTAATCTTTAAAAACTGGGACCCCCTAAGGCAATCCAGTAACAATTAAATCATTTTACCCCGGCGGGGGGGCATCTGACAAGTGCTGAGATAGCCCTTTTTGTGAAATAAAAGCCCTGAATAAAGGCCCCATCAGCAGTGAGTGACCTCACATACAGAAGCCCAGTTAACCTATCTATAAGAATTTCTATCGTGTACCTTCAGGGTCGGTAGGGATAATCGTAGAAGGGGATGGGGCGCGGCCCCATAACTTCTTCTTCTCCTTTGGCTCTACAGCCCATTTAGGGCCCTGCCATACTACTTCGCCACTTTTCCCCATCCATGGTCTCTTCCTCCACTTTCTCACTCCTATGGCTTTAAGGTGTTTCTCCACTTCCTCTAACCATCTGCTTCTTGGTCTGCCCTTAGGTCTTTTCACATTGGGTGTTACCTTATGTATTTCTTTTGGACCTCTGTTGTTTCCAATTCTTTCTATGTGCCATACCCAGCTCAATCTATTCTGATTTCAGCTGTTTTTTTTTTTTGGTTCTTCGTATAGTTCGTTAAGTTCTGAATTGGTTCTACGGTCCCATATGCAGAATTTATTTTCAGAGACGCTTATGAGTTTTTTTTGGCGTCCACTCCCCCACTCTCACCACCGTTTTCGTTAACGAGCCTTACGACCATCAGTCCGATCTTTCCTACCACTGACCACCCCTCACATGCATATCACTACAACTTACCATGCAAATAGAAATCTAGACACGGTCTGACGCAAGCTAGGTAACAAAATTATCTCCCGGTTTACAAGATGTATTACTATTATTGGGCATATCTTGTTTGGCATACAGAGGGGTAACAGAAATAACCTTGTGTCTGAGCTGTTAATGTTCTTTGAAAACCTTTTTTTTTTTCTAAGTTATATATATATTATTAAATACTCTGAAGGAAAATCACAATATACAAAAAAAAAACAAAACATAGAATTTAATCATCTATAGTATACAGTCATCAACCACATCACACTGGCCAAATTTACCTCCTCTGCAAACTGGCTGGGTTCATCTCTACTCTGCTGCACTTACTTCCCACTCCGTCACCGTTTTCTTGCAATATACAATTTATACGGTGCGGTGGTATTGGGAATTCCTATTCTGTGCACACTACCGAGGGCAAGGAGAGAGTTATAACAATATGAATATATATATATATATATATATATATATATATATATATATATATATATATATATATATATATATATATATTCATAGGGCAGTGGGAAAATCACATTATTTTTCAATTGACTATGTTTTTTTGTCATCAAAGGCTTGCCTCCAGAAAGATGGGTACCCAATAGTAACCTCTTTAATTAAGTGACGGGAATTCATTAATCAGTTGTATTGTCACGTAATAATTGCAGTGCTTTGGTGCTGTTGTTGCTGCTCTATTGGCTTGTAGGAGATTCTAATACCAGAAGGGGCTTGAACAGATGCGAAGCACTATCAAATTACCCCGAAGACCGTGTAAGGAAACTAATGTTGGATTTTCGCAACCTTACAAAATATACCCGCTCTACTGAACTAAACATTTGTGAGATCTGTTGTAATAATATGTCCTGACGAAAGAGTATAATTTGACTAAACAGGTTGTAACACTAATACTTGGAGAGCAAGTACTACCATGTGTCTCAGACAATGTAAACAAAATCATTATATGATTATTACTATTTCACGCTTTTAACATTTAGCTACAGTGTCATTTTGTAATGACCAAAATACTGGGATATAAAAAAAGGGATCGTTGATAGCGAGGAAAGTAACAGCAGAATATTAACTTGATCCCTTACTAATGCCTCTTACCATATCCTTAAAGTACACGGATATCCTAATGCCGTCAGCTAATCCGAGATTTTCTCAAAAGGTTGTTCCTCACCCCCCACCACCCTAACCACCCTACACAATGCGGAATATGTCCGACGCTATACCTTTTACTTATTGATCGACTGGCGACGTCTTCTGACAATACTCCCTGTGTGTGTGTTAACCCAAGTCTAGAACATTTCATTCCGTTGTTATTTACTGCCCACAATGTCTTGATTCAAAAAGTTCCAGAAAATTACATCTTTGTTTATTTTTTAAATATTCCTCTACTTTCCCCAAGTACACCAAATAAATTTACACAAGTATAAATCATTCCGTCTCTATTTTATTTTTATGAGGTTTAAAAAAAAATAAAAATAAAGCTTGAATCATTTATATAAATAATAGCGATTTGGGTTCTGCGTTAAATCGAAAAAGTAAAAAATTAGTACAACAGTAGAATTCCCAGTTTAAAAATACAATCATGAAAAAATCAGACCTGCCCGAAACCAATATCAGTTTTGCAGGGTGGAGCAGGATTTTTTCGGTAGCCTTTATTTCTGTTGTTTTTTTTTTTTTTCAAACTCTCGTAACTCAATTTTTAAAATGTTTTTTTTTTAAATTTAATGTGAACTTTCACATTTGTAACATGTAAATTTATATGACAACACACCAAAGTGTGATTCTTTTCGATTCCTTAAATTATAATCTTGTAGAATTACGAGGTAGGGTTACTTCATGGTAATGTTCGGAAATGGAGAATTGTGCGTATGGAGATTACGGTGACAGATGGTCGAGCTTGAGGGTCCATGGTACAAGCTCCAGTGTGAGGACTAATGGATTGTTCAGGTCAAGGTTAAAGTCCCCGCTATATCTCCCGCGGTGCCTCCATGACCATTGCACTATCGTCTATTGTAGAGGATGAAATAAAGGGAACTGCAAAGAAAAAACCGTCTCATTATTGGTTAATAGGATCCAAGATATTTCATCTCATCCTTACTGGGGACTTCACACACGGATGGAGATTATCATGATAAGTTACGGCATAGTTCAGCACCGTTGTGCACAATAGTGAAGCTTTTAGTTTAGTGTTATATGGACTAGCCAAAGTAATCTATTAAAATGTGCAAAGGAAAACAAACAAAAAATACTTATGAAAAACATCTTTAAAATAATCTTTTTTTTTTTTTGAATGCACTAAAAAGTAAAAAAAAAATTCTTTGAATCATACAATTGTTTATACCAATTAACATTGTTAAAAATAAAAGCGTGGGTGAACAGAGAATGTAGTGCTTAATATGTTTCTACACTGGTTAACGAACAGCAATAAATAAATAATTAATGTATAGGTCTAAATTGTTTGTTTTAGGTTCTTGTCTGGTTTTTTTTTAATTTTTAGTGTATTTTAATAAAATATTATTTTATGTTCTTAACTATTATATGTAAAGACTTGAAAAAGCAAAAAAAAAACGTTCTGCGTTAAAATACTTAATACATGTTCCGATATTCTTTTCACAAACATGTATTTTTAATTCAAATTCATTTGGTAGTAAAAGCACTGAAGACTTGAGTAACTGTTTAAAAGACATGGATCATGGGATACATTATGACCACGGTATTGAAAGGAGGAAAAACAAGCTTTAAGACTCAGTATTAAGTATGAAGTACCATTTCAGCGATATAAACGTATATGTCGATAACATGAGCATTTAAGTCGATAACATGCGCATTTATGTCGATAACATGAGCATTTAAGTCGATAGCATAAGCCTTTATGTCGATAGCATGCGCATTTATGTCGATAGCATGCGCATTTATGTCGATAGCATGCGCATTTATGTCGATAGCATGCGCATTTATGTCGATAGCATGAGCCTTTATGTCGATAGCATGAGCCTTTATGTCGATAGCATGAGCATTTATGTTGATAGCATGAGCCTTTGTGTCGATAGCATGAGCCTTTGTGTCGATAGCATGAGCATTTATGTCGATAGCATGCGCATTTATGTCGATAGCATGAGCCATTATGTCGATAGCATGAGCCTTTATGTCGATAGCATGAGCCTTTATGTCGATAGCATGCGCATTTATGTCGATAGCATGCGCATTTATGTCGATAGCATGCGCATTTATGTCGATAGCATGAGCCTTTATGTCGATAGCATGAGCATTTATGTCGATAGCATGAGCCTTTATGTCGATAGCATGAGCCTTTATGTCGATAACATGAACAATTATTTCAATAACATAAACAATTTTTAATAATATCAATATATATATATATATATATATATATATATATATATATATATATATATATATATATACCGATATCCTCAACATTAAAGCCGACAACACCAACTAAAAAAAAATATCTACTTTCTAAAAGGATACGCTATCGACAAAACTTGTACGGATCACCTCGAAAATCTATAAATGGGCCATGTTTTCAGGCTAGGGATGTAGCTATTCGATGTGTTTGGCGCAGCTACCAAATGAGCCATTTTTTTAAAATAATCTAATTTACGCAAATTCTGATAAAGTGCATTTGACTGCTCATTCAAGTAATTTTAGTTATTAAATAAAATCCGGAATGCAGCTTTATGCAGGCTATGTTATAGACTATTTTATAGTATGTTATAGGCTATGTTTAAGGCCATTTTACAGGCTGTGCTGTAAGCTGTGTTATAGACTATTTTATAAAATGGTATAGGCTATGTTATAGACTATTTTGATGGCTATGTTATAGACTTTATTATAGGTGAAAATTAATGTCCCTCAAGTCTAGCCAGCTTTAAATGGATACATATTCCCTTGAAATGCCGTGGTTACAGAAACAGCTGAATTCTACACTTCATCTGCCCCAAAAAGGCCCTATTGGTCTAAAGAAACTTTACCTACTTATAGGGCTGTACTCTAGCTTTCATGAAATAGTAAAACAAACTACCTTCTTATTTATTTTTATATTTTTTTTTAACCAATTATTTTTTTCCCTATTTACTTTGACCTATGTAGAACAAATTTTGCCCTTTTCCTTTCCTTCCATTTTCATTTTTTTTTTTTTATTATTTAAATGTTTGTCGAGTTTAAAGGCCAGCACAGTCGAGTAACAATAGAAGACGCTCACAAGTCACGTTACGCAACACAATAAACTAAAATCTATGCTTGAAACCTGGTGCGCGCCACTGTAAGTTTCCGTGCTTCAGTGCTCGGTTCTGTAATTTAGTTTGTGGTAGTTATCTGAGAAACTTAATTAACACACACACACACATACATACAATTTTATGGTGGGGGAAGTTAAATTAGATGTGTGTGGGGGGTGGAGGGAAGGGGCAGTTTCTGAATCCCTTTATAAATGTTTTAATTCACTTTCAAGGAGCTGTCACAACCAGATTATGGATAGCCCATCCTGGTCATTTTTTTTCTTTTGTTTCTTTTATCCATGAAGCCATTGTGATGTTTTTTTTTATGTATTCGCAAAGATTTTTTTTTTCTTCTTTTACTTTTTTTTTAATTTTGTTCAGCTGCCGAAAAGGAGTTGTGTCTGTTTTATTCTGAATTTATTAATTGACCGATGGTTCATTAAATAATGTTACTACGCCTGAATTGGTTTTGTTAAGAGAGACGGATTTCTCTTCAAATTTGTAAGATTTCTAAAGTCGATGAGCTGGACAGTTCAACAGTAAAATGCTGGATACCATCATTCTCTTAGCGTTATAAATATATTTACATGTAAACATTTATGTAGGCCTTGGTTGTTTTATGGGGGAGGGGGTATTTGCGTGGGTAGGAGGAAAAGGTAACTGAGTTCTAACTTCACGAACATAAATAAAAATGAAGTAATTAGTTATCATTGTATTATTTTTTTGAGAGACTTATGGGTGCGTAATGGTGGAGGGGGGCAGTTTCGGTAACCCCCCCTCCCCCCCCCCCCCAGTCAGTAAAGTGCATATCCTCAGAATGTATATCACACAGGAAGCGCATCCCTATTTTAAAATAAGTCATCCTAAGATGAATGAAAAAAATATGTCTTCCATTTGTGGTATTTTTTCCTATTTGTTTTTGATACGCAATCATGTTGTACACATAAGAATAATTCATAAATATGGCGGCTTTCGGAAAAAAAAAACATTTTTTTTTTTAAATAGGCAGTGCGCATTCTTTGTTATTGTAACTTATATTGTGTAGCACAGGTCTTGAGATTGTTTTTTTTAATCCAGAATGCCTCGTCGGCATCTTCTCGAGTTAATTACAAAAACTAATGGAAAAATAAAAAAATAATTACAGGTTCATTTTTCTGTCCTGCTTCTCAGGTAGCAGATATACCTCTTGTATAAACTCTCACAGAATATAATTTTAGCTATCAAGAACTATGCTACATATTTTTTTGACAAAGTTGTATGCAGAGCCGATCTAAAGGGTTTTTTTTTTTTTGAAGATGTAGCACTTAATTGTTGATACACCAAAGTACATTACACCAATATTGCGGCTTTCCGAAAAATCAATTTAAAATGACGATGCACTTGCTTGATGTATTCAGTGGTGTACTTGAATTGCGCCAAAACATCAAAAAGGCGGGACATCATGTCCATGGCCGAAATACAAGATTTTTCAGACCCGCTTCCAATTTAGGAGGCAGGCGTGAGGATTCCAGTATTACATGTCTATGATCATAATAAAATTTTGTTATATATTGTTAGAATATAACTTTGTTATACATGGTTTGAGTATAACTGTGCTATATATGGTTAGAATATAACTGAGCTATATATGGTTAGAATATAAAAGTGTTATATATGGTAAGAATATAACCGCGTTACCTATTGTCATAATATAACTGTGCTATATATAGCCATAATATAACTGTGTTATCTACGGGCAGAATATAACTGTGTTATCTACGGGCAGAATATAACTGTGTTATCTACGGGCAGAATATAACTGTGTTATCTACGGCCAGAATATAACTGTGTTATATATTGTCACAATATAACACAGTTTAAATACGGTCATAACATAACTTTGCTGTAAACTAGAAAAAAACATATTTCAAAATAAGTTGTCTAAGCGTTGATCCGAATATGTTGGTCAATTCAAGTGGAGCAGACCAGAAGTAAGAGACAACCTCAAAGTCGTAAAATGTTACAGTCGCATAGTGCTTTTGGTGAACCGTACGACTGGTAGATCGATTTTCAGTCCTGACGTACAACTATATACTGTCTTTTTTTAAATGTTCGTTGTTCATATCATTTAATCAGTATCCAGCTACTTTGAAAAGAAAAAAAACATTTTGGATCGTTGATTTTGTACCGTAGCTCTTTTAATATTGGACTTTTCAGGGTAAGAAAAGTAATACTAATAAAAAAAAAGATATATAGATGTCGTTGTTATGTTATATAGATATAACAATTGTACCTGTATGAGTGTGTTTGTGGTTGGTTGTACACAGAGGTAATCTGTGGTATGTTTTATTGTAAGATTGCTTTTTAAGTAAACAGGGCTTCAGTAGCGTGGGGGCATATCGAACACTCGTCTGGGGCCTCAAGCTTTAGGGGGGCCCGCCACCCGGTTGCATTTAAAATATATTTTCGTTTTTTTTTCTTTGTTACAAAATTGGTGGCAAAGGGAACCCCTGTGATTATAGTTTTTCAGAAACCCCTGAATTCCTACATGCGGCCCTGAAGTACGTACCACTGAATTCCTAGCTGAGGCCCTGAAGTATCCCTGAATTCCTAGCTGAGGCCCTGAAGTACGTACCCCTGAATTCCTAGCGGAGGCCCTGAAGTACGTACCCCTGAATTCCTAGATGAGGCCCTGAAGTACGTACCCCTGAATTCCTAGCTGAGGCCCTGAAGTACGTACCCCTGAATTCCTAGATGAGGCCCTGAAGTACGTACACCTGAATTCCTAGCTGAGGCCCTGAAGTACATACCCCTGAATTCCTAGCTGAGGCCCTGAAGTACGTACCCCTGAATTCCTAGCTGAGGCCCTGAAGTACGTACCCCTGAATTTCTAGATGAGGCCCTGAAGTACGTACCCCTGAATTTCTAGATGAGGCCCTGAAGTACGTACCCCTGAATTCCTAGCTGAGGCCCTGAAGTACGTACCCCTGAATTCTTAGATGCGGTCCTAAAGTAAGTACCCCTGAATTCCTAGCTGAGGCCCTGAAGTACGTACCCCTGAATTCCTAGCTGATGCCCTTCATTACGTAAACCGATTAAACAGGGGCATTGTTTAGCCAGCGGTGTTCTGTTTGAAAATACATGTTAAGAGTAAAGTAAAAAGTAAAGTTTCCTTAGCCCATAAGGGACATCGGGGCAGATGAAGTGTAGAATTAATCTTTTTCCCTTAACCACGGCCTATTGAGGGAGTGTGGTCATCACAACGCCCAGCCGTTGTCTAATGACAGGAACCCATTTAAAGATGTGTGAACTTCAAGAAATTTTGAATTCTTTAACCAGGACTAAGAAATATTTCTCTGGTCCTCACCAAGGATCGAGCCCGTTACCCTCAGGTTGACAGGAATTCTGAATTCTTATAACCTAGGTCTTAGAAAATGAAATCTCACTTCGACCTTACTTTTGGTGTAGGGGTATCTACTTGTTTTATAACAAAGGCAACCAAGACAAATGGGGTCGCAGCTGTTTTTGAAGGCGATAACTCGACACAAATGTCTGAAATCGATGGAACCAGTGTTGCCAGGTGTTTTTAAAGAAAACAGCTGAAAGTAAACAAGAAGTCTGCCAAAAAAATCCGCCAAAGTAGTAAATGTGAAAAATAGTACCGAAATGTGTCCGCATGGAGAGACAATTGTCTTTAAATTCCCCTCCCCCACCCCCCGTCCCAACCAACTCCAAACTGATTAAGCTGCAAATGAATGAATTATATGTTTAAATGATTTTACTTCTATATAAAATTATTCAATTCAGTGGCGTAGTGAGGGAGGAGGGCGGCAAGGGGGTGCATCATGCCCAAGGCGCTACTCGCAAAGGAGCGCCAAATGGTATATTTTACATATATTATTATCTGGTTTTCGAATGGTGGGGGGGGAGGGGTGCTAAATAGGTATTGTGCCACGGGCGCGAGTTAAGCTCTCTACCCCACTGCTTCAATTTGAACATATTGATGGTTTAAAGTTAAAGTCATAATGATTCAACCAATGACACCCTCCTCACCCACCCCCCCCCCACACACACACTAAAACACCCCTATGGACAATTGAGGCATAGGTGATGTCAGGCTTTCAGTTCTGGAGAACCACTGTTGAGAAAAAAAATCTGGCTAGACTACGTGGGGGATAGGCAAATGAAATGGAAACAATTCTCGTTAACGAATGATTGATGACGTCAGTAAGCACCAACCAAAAAAAAAATTAAAAAAAAAATAATAAAATGTTTGCTGCAGAACAAGTTAAAATGGTAATGTGTTGTTTGACGTGTGACTGTCCACATAATGACAAATAAACATGGCTGAAGAGATCCGTGGCCTTAGGACAAAACAATCGGTTGGGTGTGGGGGTGTGGGGTGTGGGGGGGGTGGGGGGAGAGTCATCTATTTTGTCCTGACATGAACATTAACGGGTCGTCCATCTTAATGCTATTAGTAGATGCTACAGTTATGCTTTTGTTTGGTCGTTCGTTTATTTGGGTTGTTTTTTTTTTTCTTTATTCTGTAAGTTTATTTTTGACTAGACAGCAGAAGTTGGGAGGAGGAGGTGGGGGGGGGAGGAGGGAGGAGAAGGGTAGAGGGAGGAGAAGGGTAGAGGGAGGAGAAGGGTAGAGGGAGGAGAAGGGTAGAGGGAGGAGAAGGGTAGAGGGAGGAGAAGGGTAGAGGGAGGAGAAGGGTAGAGGGAGGAGAAGGGTAGAGGGAGGAGAAGGGTAGAGGGAGGAGAAGGGTAGAGGGAGGAGAAGGGTAGAGGGAGCGCAGGGAATTCCAATTTAAATATAATTACAAGTCTAGAAATGGTGTGTGAGAAGAATTAAAAAAAAAAAGTGACACAATTTTCGTTATGCTGATTACGAGTAATGATTTTAATGTTTAGGTAATGACTGTAGAACAAACATCGATCTATCTATCTATCTATTTATCTATCTATCTATCTATCTATCTATCTATCTAAAACCTCTATACCTATCCATCCAACTAATATATTCAAAGCTCACTTTCCAGTATAAGCTGATATCCACCACATAGTACTCCTCTTAAGTAGTGAGATGGTTTTTAAAAAAAATACTAACACTAAAAGCAATTTAAACGTAAGATCTATGTTAGGGGCCCACAATAATAGTTTTTTGACGGGGAGGAGGGGGTGGGGCACATAGCATTGGGGGTCCTAGGGGGGGCGCCATGTTTGCAAAGGCTCTGCACCCATCTATCGATCTACCCAGTAGAACACCAATCTATCGATTTACCTATTCGAACACCACCCAGCTATAGATCTATCTGTTAAAACATTATCTATCAAAGGAGTGGGCAACCACGGCTCAGTGGCGTAGCGATGGAGGGGGGCAAGGGGGGCATCATGCCCAGGGCGCTACCCACAAAGGGGCCCCCAAAGGTATATTTTACATATAATATTATATAGTTTACGAGTGGGGGGGCGCTAAAAAGGTATTGTGCCCTGGTCGCGAATTAAGCTCGCTACGCCACTGCCGCAGCTTTACTTTTGGCCCATTATATGCCGTGGTTACAGAAATAGATGAATTCTACACATCATCAGACTGTTTAGGGCTAAGAAAAACTTTACTACGTTACTTACTTTAGCAGTATACAGCAATGTATATCAGTGTATAGCAGTGTATAGCAATGGATTGCAAGCAGTATATAGCAATATACAGCAGTGTATAGCCGTGTAAACCGGTGTATAGTAATGCTTAGCAGTGTATAGCAGTGTATAGCAATGTAAATCAGTTTATAGCGATGTATAGCAGTATATAGCAGTTTATAGCAGTGTACAGCAGTATACGGCAGTATATAGCAGTGTATAGCAGTTTAAAGCAGTGTATAGCAGTGTAAAGCATTGTATAGCAGTAAATAGCTGTATAAAGCAGCATATAGCAGTGTACAGCAGTATACAGCAGTACTAAGCAGTGTATAGCAGTGTATATGAGTGTACCAGTATACCCATTGAATACTAACTTGCATTTGGCATCACACATTTCTAGATTATTTTTTTTTTATTAAGACGTAAAATACATTGTGGTATTAGACGTACATTGTGGTATAAAATGTAGTAGGTGTATTTCATACTGCCCTAGACTTCAGCACAATTGACCACTCCTGATCTATTATATATCTTCCTATCTACAGATAGACAGATAGCCGTTTTACAGTTGAACAGATTCAATCAATGAATGAGTAGAATAAATAATGTAGCTCATTGCTTGGGAGTTAAAGTATTGAATGCTCCAATCCTATGCATTATGGTAATGTAATTTAAGCTTCGAACTTTTCAAAAATTATCAAAGCAAAAAAATATTCTGCCATATTGAAACCATTGTTTTTTTTTATATTTAGTTTTAAGCCATTTCAATCATTCTGGATCAAATAGTTCGTAAATAGAAAATAATTAGGCATGCATACATTGATTAATGAACGGGAAAAAAACACTTCTTTGTTTCTAAGTGCTATTTTTAAGGTGAACTTACTTCTCAACAAAATGATCGATCGATCGATACCATTCAGCATTGCCGATCGGCAACCTCTTCTCGCCCTTACATTTAGACCTCCCACTTGCCAATCGTCACCCGAATTATGAGTATAATTTGTTGATAATTCACCCCACACACCACCCCACCCACACACACACACCCTCCCCTCACCGTAAGTCAGTTTGGTGCCTGTGTAAAGGCAGCGATCATAAAATACAATTTGCCCATTGACAAGAGCGCGCGACTGCAGAATATCGTAGGCGCACGCGCTTGCTTAAATGCGTCTGACAACTACTGCTTCCGGTCTTTTTGACCCCCGCACTCTGGCAAAGTTATGGCCCTTTATTGTCTTTTGGCATCATTCAAAATCTTGATTAACTATTGTAGCAGTGACGTAGTTGATCACGTGAGTTTATAGATTTAAAAAAAAATGAAGTGCAGGATTGTCAAACTCAACATAGATGATGGTTGAAACAATAGATACAATTTTTTTTTTTTGCTTTTTATTTTTATTCAAGCCTAGAATTGACAATTAGAGGCTATTATAGCACCCATTTTTTTGGCGCCATCTTCACATTCTGAAAAGTGCAAAAAAAAAGTTAAAATTAAAAGCGCCCTTTCGGCGCCTCTTCCTAATTTGGCGCCCTGCACACTCTCACAACTCTCAGTACCCTCCATACGCTTCTATCGACTATGTTTGTTTTTCTAATTTTTTATTTCTTTAGGGGGGGGAGAGTATATGGGTGGGGCAATGGCGTAGTGAGGGGGGGAGCAACGGGGCACGTTCAAGCCCAAGGGCGCTACTCGTCAAAAAGGGAGCCAAAATGGTATATTTTATATATAATATTATATGGTTTTCGAATGCGGGGGGCGCTAAAAAGGGAATTTGGCCCCTGAGGGGCGTTAAGCTCAAGCTACGCCACTGGTAAGCTTGGTGGGGGTGGGTTAGTCTCAGTAAGTGTGTTTTAAAAAATATTGATATTTGATTTTTGAAATATTCTAAATGTAGATGTATCGGTGGGGGAAATGCACTCAGCACATTCAAGTGTTTATTGGTGTCTTTGGGGGGGGGGTTACGGGCTTAATATGCGTTGTTATGTTAAACATCAATCGCTACCTGCCGCAACTACAGCCTACAGCTGAACAGACGAGTATTTCAAAAGCTAACGTTGTGTGTGTGTGTGTATGTATGTGTATGTGTGTAGTGAGTGTAAGTGCACAGTGTTATCGAGAGTTGGATTGTCTCCGGGGGCGGATTTAAAAGAGTGGGCCATCTGGACGCGTTGAAGGGCCCCCACAAATCCTAGTACACTTGTAGCTAAAAATGTCTCTTATCATTTCCTTTCTTTACAGGGCCCACATATTTTTGTTCTGCACCAGCCGACCCCCCACTATACTAACTTGATATCCATACTGACCTATATTATTGTGTATGCCTACATTTTAATTAATCATTTTCTAAATAACAGAAACTGAATAATGAAAATTATTATATGGTCAAATTATTTTATAGGCCTACTTTTATCAAAATAATAAAAAAAAAAAAAGCAAATTTTACACTTTTCTGGGCATTGGCTCTTAGACTGAAATATATTTAACTAGAAATTCGCTGCTACACCGTTAAATAAAAAACCTCTTATTAGAAGATCATTTCGACCTATTAATCATTCACATATCCCACTGTCACACGAATTAGTTGGTGTTTAATCAAGCAGAACACATAACAGAAGTAACACAAAAGAGTTACCCTACATTTTTATTTTTAGTTGTAAATGAGCAAATTTATCGGTAAAAAGAAAAACAGCCTCAGGATCAACTCTAACACAACACAACATCTATGTGGAATTCCCTATACTGTATTGAACTGTGCTATTATAATACAAAGCCCTGATTAGAATCACTTGGTCAACTATTGGTAAAGGAAAAATAAAAAAGCTATCAGCAATTTACATTGAAATTCATTCCTGTAATGGAATATGTAACAAAATGATTAACATACGAATCGACTTTCCTGTTTCTTTCATTAAAAGTTTTTTCTGAGAATTCATTTTCTTTATTTTAACTAGGAAATTTAAAAATACAATACATTAGTTTTCAAATCTCCACCGAGGGTTGTTGTTCCTGGATTGTTCCTGAATTGTTGTTCCTGGATTGTTCCTGGACTGTTGGAAATGTATCGGTAAGCCACGTTGCAGAACTAGGGGTCAAGAGTTCAAATAACGCTGCTGCCATCATTCCCCCGTTTGTTAGTGACTTTAATATTTGAACCATTGAATAATTCGATATTGGCCAGGTATTGCTACGCAATTAGAAAACAATTAAAACGTGCCACATTGGGCTTAAACTTTCAAGGATTTATTCTATTGTTTTTTTGGTCCGTTGATAGTCAAATGTCGCTCTGAGAGCCGCAAGCTACTTTCATGTGGTCGAATTGAAAAAGTTTTGTTTAAATATTTTTTCATTCCTTTTATTCACTTAATCTTATTAAAATGTACATGTTGTGGCTCTTTTTTATAAATAAATTAAATATTTTTAAAAAGAAACACTTTACAAAAACAACTTTTAGTAAAATGCACAAAGAAAGTAAATATTTTTTTCTTAGGGCATACAAATATTTATATAAATTATAATTGCTAAAAAATATAAGCGTGATTATTTATGTATCTCTATTTATCAACTAAAGTAACGACTACTTTAATCCAACGGTCGAACCTTGGTTTATGAGCATTAATTATTTTAGAGAGATGCTAATCATCTAAAAAACCACAATTACAGGTAGATAAAAAAAAATTGTATATGCTCTTTAAGACGGTGTATTTCTTTGTAGTAATACATTTAAGAGAATTAAACTGCAAAAATCATAATAGATGAGAAGGGAGGGAGGGGTGAACTTTCAAAAATGATAATATCAAAATTTTTTTAAAAAGATCATATCTACTTGCAAACAATTAATTTAAGTCAATCTTCCATTAATGATGAGCATTCATGGTTTCTCCTACCTTACTCAAAACGCTTTATTAATCGATTTAACACCGCAAACGGAAAGCAATAAATCATTATTCTATTCGATTTAACGTTCAAAAAAAATTGACAATGCTCGTATTCAACAGCGGTTTCTCAAGCTTTTTCCAGTCTGTGCCCCAATAGTGCCACAAAGAGTGCCCCGAAGAGTGCCCCAAAGAGTGCCCCAAAGAAGAGTGCTCCAAGGGTGCCCCAAGGGAGTGCCCCAAAGAGTGCGAAACTATTTCCGCGGGTACTCTCATAAGTTCGCAAATAATTGTGCTTATTTTCATAAATGAATGAGCGATACTTGGGCTCGCGGTTTTGGTGATGATTCACGCAGCAAACTGGCGACTTTCTTGGTTGTTTTAAAACGAAAATTTTATATCGCAGCGTACCCATATAAAACCTTTCTTGTGCTTGTGGTACTCTTACCACTGAGCTTATAACTGCGGGTATACATAACCTCTTTTAGTATAACGTTGCACACCCCAGAATAGTACAGGACTTTCAGCAAAAAAATAATTGAAGAGATTAGAATATTTTAAAGTCTTGATGTAAAATTACACCGATACCGCAAAACCAAGTGCAATACGCATTTGGCGTATGGAAGGTACTTCGGATTGTTGGGGCCACCCAGGGCCCAAAACTATGAAAGGGGCGCCGAAAGAGTGATTTTAAATCTTTTGCACTTTTCCAGAGCGGGAGGAGCGCGAAAAAAAATGTAACTCGAGCAGGGCGTCACAATAGCTAGCTACGGCGTTTGGCAATAACACCCAACGGTTTGAGATCGTCTATCTCTTTAGATACGATCTAAATGCATCAGTTCTTTTTACAATGTTGTGTGACCAGCTCTAGTCGTGGCGCTATCTGATGTTTGATTTCCCGTGTTGTACTTTAATTGTACAGAGCGCCGGAATGGATTTTTTTTCTGTTTTAGCACTGTTGCGATCTGTAGTGGCTGAAGTAGCAATTAGAAAAAAATCGACCCTGTCCATGCCCCATGAAACTGGCACCGTGATGGAAAATTATGTGATATGGTATAAAGCTGACACTTAGAGACGCAGCCAGCATATGCCGTTGGTCCACCCGCACTAGTGTTGTTTTAGTCCCAGATCATATTTTAGTTGATTTTTATTTCCTATTTTTCTGTAATAATTTTAGTTTTCGTCTAGTTTTGGTCTTGCTTCTAATTTTAGTTTTAGTTTTAGTTCTCGTTGACGAAAAGTCAACATTTTCGTTAACGAAGGTTTTAGTTTTAGTTTTCGTGAACGAAAGCAACACTATATTTTAGTTTTCAGTTTTATTTCGTTTTTTCTGTAATAATTTCAGTTTTCGTCTAGTTTTAGTCTTGCTGCTAATTTTAGTTTTAGTTTTAGTTCTCGTTGACGAAAACCCAACATTTTCGTCAACGAAGGTTTTAGTTTTTAGTTTTCGTCAACGAAAACAACACTAACCGATGCACCCCCTGCCCACACACACACACACTCCCACCCCGCACACTAACCACTAACACATGTTGCTAAGGCTGACTCTGGATGCAGGTAAAAAAAAAATAAACATCTAATAAAATAATAGTGATTTGGGTTCTGCGTTAAATCGAAAGTAAATAATTAATACAACAGTATTCCAGTTTAGAATACAATCGTGAAAAAATCGGATCTGCCCGAAACCAAAAAAAAATAACCTAGCCTACCGATCAAGCTTAAGGGGATATAACTCTATGCAAAAAATCTTTTGCAGGGTACAGCTAGTAAATAAACAAAAACAAAGATTTAAAAAAAACATACGCTAACTAAGAGACCATTGCTCATAAAGTTCCCATTTTCATCTCCAACTCAGTAATGTATACTTGTCTATAATTCCTTTTTCTTCAAATTAATATCTTTTTATCGCCTTGTCTAAGGATGGAGAAAATTTTGCGAATCAAACGAAAAATTATTTATTTCGGTATTATAAAATGAGTGGGGAAAAATACCTGGAAAGTGGGCGGAGAACAAGTGTACCCCATTCATTCACTAAATAAACGCTCCCACCTATTCCTAATGACGAAAAAGGTAAAAAAAATGGGGAATTTAGAAATGACCACTGAGCCCCCAACTCGCAAATTTGCCTACGCTACGCCCCTAATGGGCACTTATCCACAAATCTGAACTAATGATCCCCCATTTCAGCTGATCAAAGTGACACCAACAGTGTCACATGGGGGGAAAAAAGTCACAAGAGACCATGGCACTTCAGATCCACCGATAGAAATGAAACAAAAACAAAAAATGAACTGATTTCAGTCAAAGTAATGGCGCTGCTGATTCTGTCCCATCTCTCTCTCTCTCTCTCTCTCTCTCTCTCTCTCTCTCTCTCTCTCTCTGCGTCTCTCTCTCTCTCTCTCTCTCCTGCTCAAAAGCGAAAAATAGAATCGTTACTCATTTTGGTTGTCGGGCAACCTCCCCAGCGTGTGTGTGTGCGTGTGTGTGTGTGCGTGTGTTTTAATTAATGCTCGGTGCGAAGGCTCTTGTTATTTCATTCTCTGTGGTATTTGACGAAGCTATGACCGTAGACTATAAGGATTGAAAAAAAAACAATAATAATACAAGACCGATAACTTGCAAGTAAAAAAAAAAAACACACAACACTGAAAAAGTGGTCGTTCTTTAACTGTGCACTACAAGCATTTTGTACTACATGTTATAGTCGTGGTTCTGAACTTTTTTTCTTTTGTGACTGTACCCTCAATAGGCGCGAAAGAAAGTATGTCCGCCAGTACCCATCACTAATTTAAAAAAACTATTGGTTTGTTTTAAATGAAAATTATTTGTCGCTGCGAACGCCTGCTTAACCATTGCCGTGCCCTTTAGGTGTACTCGTACCACCCCGTTGAGAAAGGTGGTATTATAGTGAATTTTAAAATATAAATACTCATTTGTAACAAAGTTTTACAGTTTTATATGAATTATCGCTACTATGTAGGCCTAGACCAGGGTGGGCAACCTTTTGAGACGAGCCAAAAGTTATAATTTACAATTTTCTCCAGGTTTTAAAGAGCCACTAAAATTGCTGTTCCAATATTATGAGTATTTGATTAGGCCGCAATTTGACATCGAAAGAGCCGCAACTTGACATCGAAAGAGCCGCATGCGGCTCGCGAGCCACAGGTTTCCGACCCCTGGCCTAGACATTTTATACTCAGTGGCTTTGGATATTTGTGTCGATTTTCTTTCGAAGATTACACTATGAGCATATTTGTCTCTGAAATCAGTCAATTCTGCTTTCTTTCTAAATAACTGCTACGACCCTTGTTAAGGACTTGAAAAAAATATTCTCAGGTGTATAAGGGACTATTTTGAGGCTTTTGGCGTAGATTTAAAAGACATCTGCTACGTCACAAGCTAAAAATGTCATTGACCTAATAAACAAATAAGCGCCACCCAAATTGCGTCATCATTTTATGTGAACTCAACCCTCCGCAATTAACATTGTCGTATATATTTAGTCTTAACATCCAGTTCTTCTAATATTTGCATGATATAGTTACTCGTCATATTTACAATATTATTTATTGTTAATATATCAACGTATTCTGCACTCACGGAAAATCCAAGCCCCGGATGTCTATATAGCATTGATCTCAATTCGATCCCGATCCTCCTGATCGATCCCCCGCGAGTCGCGAGGATGAAAAATACAACTAGCTGTTAATCCTAATAATTGGTGCAGGAAATCCCCCCCCACTCCCCCACTATCCCAATGCATTTAAAATCCAGAACTATCACGTCGAAGCTAGGTCGTTTATTTAAAAAAAAAAACTGAAACAATTAAAGACGCACAAAAACTCAGGAAAATTAAACAAACAAACAAATAAATAAAATGAATTATTCTCGCATGTTTAAGTAAAGTACAGATAAACAAAACTAAACACAGATTTATAAGATGGCTTAAAATAAAAAAAAAAAAACCATTTTTAAAAGAAAAACCACAAGAATAAACAGTGTGACACTGATTGGAAGTGCAGAACTGGGTCGATAGATCTTGGCGGCAATCATCGTTTTCAATCATGGGTATGTTCCACAAAGCAAATGCTAAGATTGTGTTCTGGCTGTAATTGCTGATGTTAATCTGACCCCGGGGTGGGGGGAGAGAGGGGACAATAGTTTGATGATATCGGTCACGTGGTTACCACTCATGTTTGTTGTCTTGTGGACAACATGAAAATGTTGGCGGGACGTGACTCTATAAGTCCTATCCCCAATCGGGTTTAACAACCTATCTATTTATCTATCGATCAAGTTATCTCTATACTCAATCGTCCCTATTGTCTATCAGTACGTCAACCAATACGATCTAGTTATTAGTTTATCTATCTATTCATCCTCTACTCCTTCCACCATGGAACGAGGCGTGAGTGTTGCCGATCTAACTCTTAGAGAAAAATGTTTTGATGTTTTTATGCTATATACAAAGCACAAACGAACAAAGATCTATATATTTGTATAAAAGATTGGAGTAACAACCTATACGATTTATATATATATATAGATAGATAGATGGAGATATATAGATATAGATATATATAGATATATATTTATACTTGTAGTCATTTTATTATGAATGATTATGCTAACTATATTCAATAAACACAGGACCATTTTATGGCTTTTATGCAAATTCTCTGAAAATGCTAAAAATTCATTAGATCACTTATATAAATTATAATTTACTTCATGGCTTCAAAGCTCTTGGAGCACGCGTAATGTGAAAATGTATTTCCTCAGCTCGCATTTTGACTATTTTCCTGACAACTGCCGCGATATGAGTGAAGAACGGGGAGGGGGCGTTTCCATCAAGACATTTGTGTGATGGAACAGCGTACCAGGGATGCTGGGATGTAAATATGGTTGTAGACTACTGCTGGTGACTACTGCTGGTGCCTCAAAGATGATCAAGATGTAGATCACCGACGAAATTCTTTGAAAAAACCATTTCTTCCACAATAACTTATTTTTTCTACATGTATTCTTCAATTTACATTACAACAGTATATTTTTTTACTTTGCTATAGAATGAAAACTTGACCTGATTGAAAAAAAAACAGTTTCATCTTGAAAATCAGCGAAAAATAATTGATCTAGAGACCTCAGAAAAAAATTTCAAACGCAGACCAGTGTTATCAATACTAAAAAATGTCAAGTGGACAATTCATCATAGGATTCAATGGGGAGTTTTTACTATCTGCCACCACATACAGTAGTTGCTATGGAGATTACCTTAGCTGCAAGTCGTCTATAAGACTAAAAGAATCTTCATTATTTTTGCTCTTTCGTGCTCTGGTGCTATGCTAAATTGCTGTTGTTGTTTTGTTGGGTTTTTTTATTTGTACATGATTATCTTAATGTGATTTTATATTCCCACTCAACAATCTACAAAATATTATTTCATGGACTTGAAATTGTTAAAATTCGTATATAGAACTTATAATAGAATCTACATATGTTCTAACTTTGATCCTTCTCACTAAGTTAAAATAATGAGTCACAAGATTTTTAAGGACCAACGCACAGACGCATCCGCAGAAAGTGTAACTTAATTAAAAGTCCATAAAACCAACTTTACAATTTTAAGTTGCATTTCCTGAACAACGAAAAAGAAAATAAATAAATAATAGAAATTAAATTATGATCAATGCAAACGACTGTGGGAGCAGAATCTCATAATTAGACAAATTGTTACAAGTTCGAAATGAAAGCCGCAGCTTTACGTGTTAATTCCTAATCAAAATTGTTACGTCATTTTTAAATCTTTGAAAAACAAAAACCACCACAGCAAGTCGCCCACGAATATTCTTTTTAGTTTTGGCGAATCAAAGTGGAAATGAAAGGCTAGATAGAAGGAGGCGCTTGTTTTTAAGCTTTAATTAAAGTAGTCCATCATATCTTAAAAAAAAAAAATCTTGATCTTGAAAATTTTAGACATGCGTAATTTGTCTAATACTTGTCGATAAAGACTTACTTAGATTGTTGGACAACCTTTATCGAGGCATGCACGGATAGTTTGGGGCCCTGGGCTGAGACATCCACAGGTGTTTGGGGGGGGGCCTTATACTGGGGCAAACACAGATGTTTTGAGGGCCCTAGGCTGGGGCATTCACATATGTTTTGAGGGCCCTAGGTTGAGACATCCACAGATGTTTGGGGGCCCTAGCTTGAGACATCCACAGGTGTTTGGGGGCCCTAGCTTGAGACATCCACAGATGTTTGGGGGCCCTAGGTTGAGACATCCACAGATGTTTGGGGGGCCCTAGCTTGATACGTCCACAGATGTTTGGGGGCCCTAGCTTGAGACATCCACAGATGTTTGGGGTTCCCAAGACAAAAGTTTTCGTCTGGTCCCTAATAGCATCATATATGGTAATATTAAATAAATTACAAGGTTCCTCTCCAGTGTGTATGGGGGGGGGGGTGAGCTTATCAGTTTCCTTATTAATAAAAACGGTCCTGCTTTTACCAAACCATTGATGAAATGTATAATACATACGAGTAGAGAGAAATTAAAATAGGAATACCACTAAACAAGTAAAATAGGAATACCAGTAAACAAGTAAAATAGGAAAACCAGTAAACAAGTAACATAGGAATACCAGTAAACAAGTAAAATCCGGAATACCAGTCAGCGCGTAAAATAAGTGGAACATATTTCTGTTTCCAATTCGGTATAGTAATATATTTATTAGATCAGAGAGATGAGGGACAAAGTACTTTTGGTTCACTGGGGACGGTGCGACCTAACCTCTTCACAAGACGACAAAATATTGAACACAGACTGTTGGTACTGGTCAAATAGGGTACATGAAAGACAATAAACAACTGCCCTCTACATGAGATAACTATTGCGAATTCTATTTCTTGTTATTTCTATTAGACCACTTTACAATGAAATTAGTGAAGCTTTCATCCTGTGATATTATCCAGGCATTTTTATTTTCGATATTTTATAAATATATATATATATATATATAGTATATGGAAATGAACCGTTTTTAACATAACCACCTGGGGAAGGGGTGGTGGTACAGTACATCCTCTCGATGGGGACCTCAATGTCCCGGGTTCGAGTCTCGTTAAGAGACTCGGGATTTTTTTTTTGTTCGTATCCTGGAGAAAGTTTTCATCCTTCACCCAGAGACAAATGGGTGGTACTTAACATTAGTTGGGGAAGTGGTAATGACCTACGTTAGTCCCCAATGGTTCCTTTGTGGCCATTGCACTCTCGGCTATGGGGGCTTAAAAAAAAAGGGGTGCTGTTTAAAAAAAAAAAAACGTCTCATTAGTGGTTTATGGGATTTTTTAAAGAGATAACAGCATCTCATCATAAAAGGGGAGTGTAAATGATAAACAAAAAACTGATCTATCAAATTTTACCGGTAACATTTTATACAATCAAATGAGCAATGACAGTCAAAGAAGTACTTGCACGTTGAAATGATTGTTTTACCTCAGTGTCGTTGCTGAGACTTGGTATGAGATTGGGGGCGGGGGGGGGGGGAGGGGGATTAAAAACTTCGCTCTCCACTAAATATTTTACTGTTGCCTGAGGCGTGGAAAACGAAGGAAAGGGGGTGGGGGGGGAGAGAGAGAAAGGACACAATTTGAGCACACTCAGTAGCATGGCTGGTAATGCTTGGGTCCCCCCCCCCACCAAGATCCTGGGTGTCAAAAAAAATTAATTACAAAGGCAGCCCTGTTCATATATATATGCATAAGTGTCAGGGTATGGATGCGGTGGTCTCTTTTATATATTTATTTTCTAATTACTTTCTTTAATTGCACAACTTATACAAGTTCATAACACCTCCAGTTATTAACCAAAATCACTTTATTGAATAATCGTAAGAACTAGTTATTCAATAATGAACATTAATCATTAAATCATGTCTCTACGATAAATACCAGTTGTCCATTCTTTTAATACAATAAATACTTCTTCCTAGCTCCTCCGTTCCTTCCTAATTCCCCTACCTTCTTCAAACTTAAAACAAAACAAAAATAACCAAAACAATGTTCTATCTCTTTCCTCGTCAACCGTTTGTGTCTTTCCTCGCTTTTCTTTCCCCCGTTCAATAACCCGTTCATTAGGTGCGTCACCGTACTACAGGGAATTCCCTCTAACATCTACATTAATACAATAATTAATTGTCTATCTATATAACTATCTAACAATGTGTCTGTCTATTTATCTATGTCTGTCTATGTCCTTACAATAAGATTTTAATGGGAGATGATAACAGGGGATGGTTACAGAGATGGCTACAGAGGATGGTCACAGAGGATGGTGATAGAAAATGGTTACAGAGGATGGTGACAGAAGATGGTTACGAAGGATGGTGACAGAGGATGGTGATAGAAAATGGTTACAGAGGATGGTGGCAGAAAATGGTTACAGAGGATGGTGACAAAAGATGGTTACGAAGGATGGTGACAGAGGATCGTGATAGAAAATGGTTACAGAGGATGGTGGCAGAAGATGATAACAGAGGATGGTAACAGAAGATGGTTACAGAGGATGGTAACAGAAGATGGTTACAGAGGATGGTAACAGAAGATCGTTACAGAGGATGGTAACAGAAGATGGTATTCATTGTTTTGGAATTGGGAATAATATAGGTTTACAAATAATCAAATAGATCGACATATGTCGGGAGAAAGGCGCCAGTAGCTAGTGGGGAATGTATTTGAAATATTTGGAACAGTTATACACAACTCTGTGCATCGGTCATTCAAATCTCTACATTTTGCCTTATTATCGAGAATATTCACCTCAAAAAACGTTTGCAGAAATCCAAGAACAGATTATTTTTTATTTAGAAACAAAAAGTTGAACGCTTTCATCTCACATTGTCTTTTTGATTTTATTAATGTGAAACAAGATAAATGGATGTCAGTCCCATCAAGCAAGTAAATTATTATTTTGTAACTAGATGCACCCTGCAAACCTTTGCATAGAGTTATATCCCCTTAGGCTTGATCAGTAGGCTATGTTATTTTTTTATTTCGGGCAGATCCGATTTTTACATGATTGTATTTTAAACTGGAATACTGTTGTATTGATTCTTTGCTTTCGATTTAACGCAGAACCCAAACCACTATTATTTATATAGATATTATTTAAGTAAAGTAAGGTCTACTGTTGTCAAGTGTACATGGGGCCAGTCCGTGTTGGGGGAGGGGGGCTGCGAGTATTTGATATTAATTCATTTTTATTTATACTTTTTGAGTTGTTTGGTGCTTCAACAAGGGAAGCAGAAGGGTAATTCAGGGCCCCGGGCTAAATAACATGAGTGAACCACTATATAACCACTATAAAAAAATATATCATGAAAAAATTTAATAAAATGTAAAATAAAATAATAAACATATATCATACAAACATTTATATAAAGGTATCATTATTAAAGATATAAGCGCGACGGGTGGAAATTTTTGAGACATAGATTTATTAATTTATTGCAACTAATCAAGTTATGAAAGAACATATGTAGATCACAGTATTGCGATCACACACGCTGTTAACTTTAGTAATTATAATTTATATGTAAATCAGTAAAACATAATAAGTTTACTTTTTTTAGGGCATCTTAATAAAAGCGTATTTTAAAAAAAAATTGTGTTTTGTATATTTTTAACTGTGTGAGTGCGTTTGTATGATATAGAGAGAGGGATAAAGAGTCAGTGTGTGTGTGTGTGTGAGAGAGAGAGAGAGAGAGAGAGAGTAATGGATTGTATGTGTATTTATATAAGTGTCCGCAGAGGCGGACGTATGTCAGTTGATGCCCCAGGCGCAGAAGAAATTATTGGGCTCTTTAGAAAACGAGACACATATCAAAGGGTTTAAAATAAAACTTTCTAGGGGGCATAAACAGTGCCGCCGAGAGGGGGGCGCGGGGGGACAAATGCACAGGGGCCCGGCGAGTTTTAGGGGCCCGGGCTGAGCTGGCCAATCAACTTTTGAAAATATCATTATCAGCACGTGGGCCCATGACAGCCCTGCCCAGGGGCCCGAAATTTCTGTCGGTGGGCCTGTGCATAAATATTCGGGGGGCCCTGAGTGCGAGCCCGCTGAGCTAGTCCTTAAATCTGCCTCTGAGTAAGCGGCCCCCTAAAAGTACTTTTAATTGCGCATAAAAAAAATCAAATGTGGCTCTCGTTGACTCTATAGCAGTGGCCGCCTTTGCCTACATAAAGCACTACATTCGTTATTAACAAGCCGCTGAGCTGTCGCTTAAGCGAACCGAATATCTCTGGTGAAATAACACACAAAAAAAGCGAAAGTTGAAACATTCAATTAATAGTGATTTCCTGAACGCAACTTCCGGTGTTCCGTTACTTCCTGTCTCTCTGTAACTGTTTGCAGCTCGGTCGATTATACTAGCAACAATCAACTTCAATAAAGTTTAGAAGAAAAAGAAAAAAAAAGGAAAGCGCAAAAAAAATAAAAGCATAAATAACTATAAATGACCTTATCCAGTGACAATTAATTGTTACAAGTGACTAAAATTATACCAATTCCAAAATGTAACTTTATTTGTAACATGTAAAGAAGTTTAGCTCCCCTTTTTTTAATTTTTAGAACGTGATGGGTAAGGTCCTTTCAAGTGCACAGATTATAATTGATGTTAGGAAAACGAGATCAAGACAGCAGGCTATTTTAAACAAGGACTTCCACTTTCTTGGATGCTGAACATTGGACAAAAGGCGAACACAGTATTTCTTCTTTTTTTTTGTATTTAATGAGCCACTTATGAGCTAATGATGTCTTTTTTATTATTTTAAATTTACGAGTTTTTGTTAGCGAAATACCTTGACCGCCAATTTATGAAGCCTACTGTTTGCAATGGATCGGTAACTATAAATAGCATGTGACCCTATTTAAAGGTAATGGCGCAAATAGTTCATGGTGGAAAGTCCATAGGGAAAGAGGAAAAAGATCGTCCAATGATTGATTACCGGACTAGTAGATACTAGGTAGATAATTATTGGAAAGGCTAACCATAATCTGTGTTTATTTGATTATTAGCATGTGTTGAGGGGTTTACAAACTATATATATATATATATATATACATATATATATATATATATATATACAGTGGATTCTGCTTAATTGGGACACCGCTTAATTGGGACAGCCGCTTATTTGGGACATGTATCAAAGAAACCAAAACGAATTTGTATGTTTAATTGGGACAGCCGCTTAATTGGGACAAAAAGCCTCGGTTTCGATGTGTCCCAATTAAGCGGAATCGACTTTTTGTATATATATATATATATATATATATATAAAACTGCTGAGACGCATTGTTTAGTTTTACTTTCTTTTGTCAAATATGAGTCAGCTGGACATCTGTTGGTCGCTTCATGACGATTGTTTGCCCTACCTACAAGAAATAAACATTGATAGATAATAGAATCTCACCAGTACATGATATAGGGCCCTTACAATAAAAAGGAAATGCCGAAAGGTGCAAAATGCGCATGATCTTCATAAAAAAAAGGCGCATATTCTCTTTAGAAAGTCGCATCATTCGTTTAAAAATGAATTTATATGTTGAGGTATAAGATCAATCTAGTGAATAACTTATCGCCTCCCCCGGGCCACCCATCTAAATTTGGGTCTGCTTGTATGCCATGCACGTTTTAACATGCAGGCCCCTAAACAGCAGTTCATCTAGTCTTCACACAAAGATATATCAAAACCAACATAAGTTGACATTTTTTGCTCTTAAGGCACTTACCATATATAGAAAGGGCTTGATTTGTGTATTCCTCTTTCTCGAGCTTTCAAGTTTAAAACCTCACTTTATCCCTTGACAAAATTATTTCAAAACAATGAAATAATCAATAATTTTGTTTCTTCAATCACACTGTGTTGAGTATTTTAAAATTTTTGTTTTTTTTCCTCTTTAATATTATTATATGATTATTGGGCATTTGTTTTTATTTCTCATATCCTTGAAACTGTGAAGTTCTTTCAATTCTAAATTTCACACTTTATTGTTTTGAATCCCCCCCCCACCTCCAGCAGTACCTCCCTTTCTTTTTTAATACTACAGTCGGGTCGTGACCAGGTCAGCAGCCAGGTCAAAGTAAGCAGGGAGGCACCAATACCCAGCAAGGGGGCACCTTTACTTTTTCTTTATTTTTTCCTCTTTTTCTTCTTTTTTTAAGCAGGGGCACTCCAACTTAGCGGGGGGAACACTGCCCCCCAGATCACAGCCCCCCTTGGCTACGGGCCTGGTCGTGACGAAACTAAAATACAGCGTAATGAAAAGAAAATACTGAACTGTTCATGAAAATGGGAATAGATGATAAGAACGAGGACTGAAGGTGGCCGTAATTTTCAGAGGGGGTGTCAAAAGAATGACTGTGGCCGTTGAGATGGACCGATGGTGACCCCTTGCATGGGGTCAGCGTGGAACGTACTCACGTTTTACAAAAAAAATGTAAAATTGTATAACCCAAATCATTATTTAATTTAATTTCATAAGGAGAAAAAAATTAAATATAAAACCTCAGTGTAACTGGGCAGCGATAAACTCAACAATGATCCGCGTGTGGATCAATGGGATAACGTCGATCAAAGAGTGAATTTTGGGATCAAAGAGCCGCATGTGGATCAAAGAGCTAAGCGTCGATCAAAGAGTGCATTTTGGGAATCAAAAGATCGCATGTGGATCAAAGAGCTAAGCGTCGATCAAAGAGTGCATTTTGGGTATCAAAGATCCGCATGTGGATCAAAGAGCTAAGCGTCGATCAAAGAGTGCATTTAGGCAATCAAAGATCCGCATGTGGATCAAAGGGCCGCATCTCGCCACCGTGTGGGATAGACAACCCAAGGACGGTCATTTAGGTGTTCGGTCCGGCCCGCGCGTAAAGTCCCCCCCTTCCCCTCGTACACACAAAAAGAGAGGAGCGGGGGAGTGAGGGAGGGGGGGGGAGGCGCTGCTACATAAACAGTTTATTAAACTGATCTTGATTCGGGTCTTCTGTCAAATTGAAGAACCCTGCATGGCTCGCGATTCATAAAATAAATAAATAAATGGACCCAATCATTGGGTTTGACCCCAAAAAAAAAATTTTTAACACGATCAATATTTATGTGCTAAAGTTCACTTATACTGTGGCCGCCATTTTCATTGCGATGCTTTCATTCTTTAGACATTGGTGTGTATGTGGGAATTTAAGGATGAGATGAAAATCTCTTAGATCCTATAAACAACTAATGGGACGGTTTTTATGGTGCCCTTATTTCATCCCCACCATAGATCGAACCAGGTACCCTCATGTCGACAGTCGAGTGCTTTACCACACGACCATCTCTAAGACATCGGTAGATGCTCCAAACAGCTAAGTGTTCTGTATAACATATATTCTGTGAGATAGACAGACGTTCTTAAAAGTAGGCAGACATATAGAGATATATTATCATATGCAGACCAATACGGAAATTATAGGCTGACAAAAAAGATCGATATATTTTAAATGTATTCGAATACACGTAAAAACAACGAAAAAAAAAACTGGCACAAGAAACACTGAGCGCCTCTCCCCCCCCCCCCCACCCCCCAATCCCTTCCCCCTCCCACAAAGCAACGATCGGGGGAGGGGGAGTACTTTAAATGTCTTCTTCTGAAATAACAACACTTCTGATTGGCTGATTGATCCACCTTGCTTTATCATGTATACAGATTTTTTACCAATGCACGCTACGTTTATATTTGATTATGGCGTGTAAGAGGTTTTTTTGATTGGGGGAAAGCATGAAACGTATCCATGCGGCATAACGCGGGAAACAAAATTCTCCAGCGATTATTAATTTAATTCGCCTTTTTTTTATCCTTTCATGAAAAAGAAAAAAAATATGTGAAAGAATCCAACAAAAAAGAAAAAAAAAGCAACACACACATGAGTGGTATTCAACATCTGCTAAACTCTTCTTGGTTCTAAAACAGAAATGTCTTGTTACAGTCCTGCAGAGAGCTAAAAGCTTACGCCCGATTTTTTCTGGTGCGATATTATAATTGTAGCTCTAGGTTTGCTTTTCAGTAAATCTACGAAGATAAAATCAGCATAAACAGTTTTCATAAATCAGCCACATTCACGAGATGAATTTATGTTTTCATGTGTTGGTATGAAATGTTTGTATAAAATATTTGTTTGAAAAGTTCGCATGAAATGTTTGTATGAAATGTTTGCATGAAATGTTTGTTTGAAATGTTTGTATGAAATGATGTGATTTAAATGGTTATTATGCAAATCCAAGTCTTGGGCTTCCCATAAGGTCTGCAAAAACTGTGTGAAGAGCCTACAGCAGTGGACAAATGGTGAGAAGAAAAGTCTAAGTTTGGGTGTACCAATGGTATGGCGAGAGTGAAAGGTACATTTGGTGATTTTTATTTTTGTATTGTGAATGTTAAAGGCTTAAATTGCCACAAGAAATCTAAGTGGGATTGTCCTGATCTTGAATCTGCAAGGAGACCAATTCCACATAGCAGTGAAGTTCCTATACCAGTGTTTACTGGATTATTAGAGCTTTTACCATCAGACTCCGACGAAGGGCAAGATCTGGAGTTTTTGGCGGAGGTGAAAACAGTGGAAGCGATTATGAAAGAAGTTCTTCAACACCTCAACCATTCAGCCAAGAAGAACCCAATGACCTAATACGAGACCTAAATCTGTCCAAGCAAGCATCTGAGCTTTTAGCGTCCAGGCTCAATGAAAGAAATTTCTCAAACCAGAAGTTAAAATAACATTTTATCGGAAAGAGAAGAGTTTCTTCTTCCTTATTTCAGCAAAGAGGAAGATCTTGTTTATATTAATGACATCCCTGGACTTCTGCTCCAAATGGGACTACAAGACTTCCATTTCGAAGACTGGCGTCTTTTTATAGACAGTTTCTGTTACACAATGGTAACCGTTATGCATCTCTTCCCATTGCTCACTCCAACAACACTTAAAGAAGAGTATGCGAATATCAAAAGAGTATTACCCAGAAAGTCCGTTATTGAGAGTGGTCAATTTTTGTTGATCTAAAAATAGAAAACTTCTTGCTTGGACAGCAGTCAGGATACACATACCCATGCTTCATGTGCCTTTGGGATAGCAGGGCAAAGGAAGGCAAGATCTTTGGACAAGAGTGACATGGCCTGCAAGGGAAACCATGACTGTAGGTAAAGAAAATAAGATCATTCTCCCACCGCTTCATATCAAATGAGGTTTAATGAAACAATTTGTTAAGGTTTTTTTTTTTTTTTTTTTGGACAAATCTGGCAATTGCTTCGGGTATATTTACCAGATCATTCCCCGGACTGAGCATGGAGAAGCTGAAACCTGGGATTTTTGACGGTCCTCAGATTCGAAAACTCATCAATGATCGAAATTTTACTAATTTCATGGATCACATTGAAGCTTCTTCATGGAACAGTTTTGTTTCAGTTGTCAGGAACTTCTTAGGTAATAACAGAGCAGACAATTACGAAGAACTGGTGCAAGATATGCTCGCTAACTTCAGAAACATTGGAACAAATATGAGCATCAAGGTACATTACCTGCACAGTCATTTAGACAAATTTCCAGGTAACCTTGTGGACTTCAGTGAGGAACAAGGCGAGAGGTTTCATCGGGATATGAGGGTGATGGAGGAGAGATATCAAGGAAGATGGGACATACATATGACAACTGACTACTGTTGGAGCCTCCAACGCAATTGCACCAGTGACACATACAAAAGGAAGTCGAGCAAACAGCGATTTGCTAAAGCATTACCATAGACAATTAACATATTAATTAATTAATTAATGAGACATAATTAGTTTTTCAAATGAAAATGTTTTCTTCTATAACATTATTACACATATTTTTGGACAAATTTCTCAGTGACTATTAATATTTTCACTACTATTTGTTAGTATACTATTATACTTCATGCAATTCTTGACAAATTCCAAACATTATATCATTAATTTTAATTATCTCGTAAAATAGAGCCAATCTAGCAAAAGCACTAACATATTCTAAATCAGCATCGTTGACTTTGTATAAAATGATTCAAATATCACTGGCAATGAATTCACTGTTTACCAGTGATATCAATGGAAATATAGATATATGAAAGATGTGTTGATAGGCGAACATAAACAGACAGGGAGACATATATATCTGCATCATTTTAAGAAACTCCTCTTAACATTATACTTGACATAAGACTTTGTCTCTCGACTCACCCATCTATTTGACAACAGACTCCGCATGTCGACTCATCCATCTATTTGACAACAGACTCCGCATGTCGACTCATCCATCTATTTGACAACAGACTCCGCATGTCGACTCATCCATCTACTTGACAACAGACTCCGCATGTCGACTCATCCATCTATTTGACAACAGACTCCGCATGTCGACTCATCCATCTACTTGACAACAGACTCTGCATGTCGACTCACCCATCTACTTGACCACACCCATGTACTAGACAACAGACTCCGCATGTCGACTCATCCATCTATTTGACAACAGACTCCGCATGTCGACTCATCCATCTACTTGACAACAGACTCCGCATGTCGACTCATCCATCTACTTGACAACAGACTCCGCGACTCATCCATCTATTTGACAACAGACTCCACATGTCGGCTCATCCATCTACTTGACAACAGACTCTGCATGTCGACTCACCATCTGTTGACCACACCCATCTACTAGACAGACTCTGCATGTCGACTCACCCCATCTACTTGACCACACCCATGTACTAGACAACAGATTCTGCCATGTCGACTCACCCATCTACTTGACCACACACCCATCTACTAGACAACAGACTCTACATGTCGACTCACCCAACTACTTGACCACACCCATGTACTAGACAACAGACTCTGCATGTCGACTCATCCATCTATTTGACAACAGACTCCGCATGTCGACTCATCCATCTACTTGACAACAGACTCCGCATGTCGACTCATCCATCTATTTGACAACAGACTCCGCATGTCGACTCATCCATCTACTTGACAACAGACTCCGCATGTCGACTCATCCATCTACTTGACCACACCCATGTACTAGACAACAGATTCTGCATGTCGACTCACCCATCTACTTGACCACACCCATCTACTAGACAACAGACTCTACATGTCGACTCACCCATCTACTTGACCACACCCATGTACTAGACAACAGACTCTGCATGTCGACTCACCCATCTACTTGACCACACCCATCTACTTGACCACAGACTCTACATGTCCCGACTCACCCATCTACTTGACCACAGACTCTACAACAATCTACATGTCGACTCCCATCTACTAGACAACAGACTCCGCATGTCGACTCATCCATCTACTTGACCACAGACTCTCCACTCACCATCCCAAATATTCAACTATCACAACGGACGGGCTTTACACTGCTAGCTATTACGACGATTATTACTTCCCCTTGTATGAAAAATTAGTCCACGATACATAGACACGGGGAGAAATTGTCCAGATTTTATGTCGCCTTTTGAAACAAATGAGGAGAATGTGACTTGTAGACTATTTAATGTCTCTGTAATGGCTTTTGACAAAATAACCTTTTCAATTAATATTTTTTTGTACAATATTTCAGTTCTTTTAGCAAACACACACACACATACACCCACAACTTACATACACACTCACACACATTCGCTCTCTCTCTTTCTCTCTTTCTTTCTCTTGCTCTCTCTTTCTATCTCTCTCTCTCTCTCTCTCACTTTCATACATACACTCAAAATTACACACATAAAAAAAAATGCCTCACACACACACACACACACATACTCACCAGCCGTCCGGCTAAATACGCGATTATCTTACCCCCACCCTACCCCCATCCCCACCATTCATATCTCAAAAAGCTTCTTCCAAGGTCCCTAAAAAAGCATAAGAAAACCAGGACACCCAAGACAACTACTTTCCCAGTTGGATGTGAACAGCATGACAACAAAATATGATTGATTTCAAACGACTCCAACTGATTTCTAATGATTCCCAATGATTTCAAATGATTCCCAATGATTTCTAATAGTGCCAATGATTTCAAATGATTCCCAATGATTTCAAACGACTCCAACTGATTTCTAATGATTGCCAATGATTTCAAATGATTCCCAATGATATCAAACGACGCCAACTGATTTCAAATGATTCCCAATGATTTCAAACGACTTCAACTGATTTCTAATGATTGCCAATGATTTCAAATGATTCCAAATGATTTCAAATGATTCCCAATGATTTCAAATGATTTCCAATGATTTTAAATGACTCCAACTGATTTCTAATGATTGCCAATGATTTCAAATGATTCCCAATGATTTCAAACGACGCCAACTGATTTCAAATGATTCCCAATGATTTCAAACGACTTCAACTGATTTCTAATGATTGCCAATGATTTCAAATGATTCCCAATGATTTCAAATGATTGCCAATGATTTCAAACGATTCCAATGATTTCAAATGATTCCCAATGATTTCAAACGATTGAAACTATCGTAGTGGAATCTGTTAATTCACACCGTTTTTTGTCTTACTTTCGTCCAGTCTCCACTTTCAAGAGATAATCTAAAATATAATATGTACTAGCTAACAGATTTTGTTTCTTGAATAGATTGTTTCAATGATTCTCCGATTTAAACTAAATACAAATATGACGTTGGTTAGGGTGTCAGAAAGCCTTAACAGGACATACACATACATCACAAATATACACATGCATCACAAACATACACATACATCACCAATATACCCATGAATCACAAACATACAAATATACCCGTGAATCACAAACATACACATACATTACACATATACCCGTGAATCACAAACATACACATACATCACACATATGCCCGTGAAATCCACAAATATACATATACATCACAAATATACCCGTGAATCACAAATACAAATACATCACACATATACCCGTGAATCACGAACATGCACGTACATACAAACCGCCCTATTCTCATCACAAACAAACATATATGTTGTTGAGTAGGAGCTGATATTTTGATGGTCTTGTAAAACATCACACATAGGCCGGGGCCGCGCCTCTAAGGGGTCAGGGTGCAACTTGGCCATATGACAAGGAGCACCGTCGGATGCTCTTGGTCAGATGTGCGTGACCAGTTGGTCCGCAAGTCGTGGCGATTTTAGAGGTCGAATAATATTTTTTTAGCCATCGACGTCCCTGCGGATATCTGGTGCAGCTGGGATTCGAACGACTAACCGTTAAGTCTCGAAAATTCTGGGCCGACCTTAAGTGGCCAAACGGATTGATTTCTCCACAATAACCCCCCCCCCCACCGTTGCAATACCTATCAGCTCGATGTTCAGCAAAACTGTTTCCAATTAGGTCCGCACCTGTTCAAGACAGGCCCCTTGAACGCCGTTCAATCGTTATAATCAAAATGACCCTGAACAGTACGACATTGTCAACAGCATGAAGAATGGCAGTGTTGATTTGATTGGACGGACTTTTTTTGGTAGGATGGTGTGTGTGTGGGGGGAGGGGGTGGAGGGAGAGTATAGAAATAGCGTTGTTAAATTTGTGTTATTAATTTGCTTAGAATAAACTCGCTTGTATATCGCCAACTCTATCATCCATTATATTGTAAGAAAGTATATATATATATATATATATATATATATATATATATATATATATATATATATATACTAGCTGTACCCTGCAAAACCTTTGCATAGAGTTATATCCCCTTAGGCTTGATCGGTAGGCTAGGTTATTTTTGGTTTCGGGCAGATCCGATTTTTCATGATTGTATTTTAAACTGGAATACTGTTGTATTAATTCTTTAATTTCAGTTTAACGCATCACGAAAATCGCTGTATATATATTATACCCAGATATTTAAATCTAAAGTGAGAATGTCACAATTTGCTGGGCGGTTGATCAGACCGAGACCCCTGGCTCCACAGAAATATATCTATCTTCTATCGGCTACCTATAGGTTTAAATATGTATTAGCTGTCTTCTGGACAAGCCTAAACGTGTTTCACATTGCAACAAAAAAAAACAATAATAATAAATAAATAATTAACGATTTCCCAATGTGGCGATGAAAAATGGGTGAGAAGTTCAGACTAAAAGATAGTCAGGACGGCAGTAAATCATTTTATGATTCAATCGAGTCATAAAATAACTCACGGTACGCCGTCTAGTTTGCGTTCACACACACGCACACACACACACACAATTATACAGTTTAAACTAACGCACAGACACACACAACCACACGTACAGGCGCACTGTTGCTCACACCGAGTCTCCTCCAACCCACCCACCCCCAATCAAAGCTTATGTATTTTTAAAGACATGCTTTTGGTGTCCTACATCAAGTCTGGGTATGAACCCCCACCCCCACCCTCCTTCAACCCCCCTCCCCCCCCAGCCCCTTTTTTTTTTTGTCATGGATTTATTGGGTGACAATCAGACATCGTCCGGATTTCAACACCACCACCACTTCCCCCCCCCGGTGGTTCATGGGGAGGTAAAAGGCGTGACAGGAGGAAGGGTGGGGTGGGAGGAAGGGCGATTGAGACAGTAACTGCCACTGTTGACGTTGAAACTAATAATAAATAAATATTCAGGGGGGGGGGTTATGTAGAAACACACAAAAAAAAAATCCATTTCATCTTCAGGTGGCGCTAACCTGCTGTAGTTTAAGTAGGTGACAAATGGTAACGTTTTGAATTATAACGAAAAAAATATTATTGACTTTTATTTATTACTGCACAATTCATGAAAAAGTAAACATTGTCTGCTTTGTCACTATTTTGTTTTGGCCTACATTTAGTTAATAAACACAGTACAATACGAGCACTGTACTTTTTGTTTTATTCTGCATTTGCTAAACCTGAAGTCGGTATTTATGTAAGTCGGTAACCAAGTGTTGTAAGGCGGTAACCAAGTGTTGTAAGGCGGTAACCAAGTGTTGTAAGGCGGTAACCAGGTGTTGTAAGGCATTAACCATGACATTTAACGATATACTGCAATACGGTTACTATGGCATGCAATTCAGTGCGCAATGTGGTGTAAGGAGACAACTTTGTTATGCAAAGGCAAGATCTTTTACTGTAAGGCAGTAACTATCAATGTGAGCCAGTAACTATTACTGTAAGCTAGTAACCATGCACTGTAAAGCAGTAACCACACACCGTAAAGCAGTAGCTATGTACTGTAAAGCAATAACTATGTACTGTGAGGCGAAATGATATGTGCTGCATAAAGCAGTAACTACACCGTAAAGCAGTAGCTACGTACTGTAAAGCGTTAGCTATGTACCGTGAGGCAGTAATTATGTACTGTAAGGCAGTAACCATGCACTTTAAGGAAGTAAATAATGTTTCAGCAGACGCTGTAACCAAATTTTCCTCACTTGTTTTAACATCTAAATGTAACTGAGTTGACTATTTTTTTTTATAGACACTTCAGTGTTTGTCAACCATAACATAATTTGTTTATTTATAGGAGGCAAAAAAAAGGTTTACACTACAAACAAAGTAAAAAAGGAAACATATTGAAAATTATTCTTTAGATAAAAAAAGCTTTCGGTATAATGTATTAATAAAATTCTTTATCTTAAGGGGATAAAAAATTTAAAGAGAATTGGGATTACTAAAAAGAAATATTAAAGAATGGGCGTTTGATCTCAAAAACAAGCTGCATTCCTTAATTGGTAAAATATTGTTACAACTCTTTAAATTCTGTTTATAAAAATCAAAACAACACACAGGCCGGCATGGGTTCAAGAGTTTACTAATATCTATAAAAACACATAGACAAGGACAATAACATTACGGCCATCTTCTTGCCGGCTTCCTACGTCACTCTCTCTACCGCGTCATTACGTTCAATATCTCGATGCACGGTGCGCACCGGGGGAAGTCGTAACGCTTTACCTTCTCTTAAATATGTCCGTCCCGGACAGGTCAGTTCTCACAACAGTCTGTCCACATGAACCACTTTCATCTTTGCATGAGCACTTCTCTGTATTCTGTATACGACGTCGATTCTGATGTTTTTTCGAACCATAGAATGTAGTTCATCGAGTCGAGATCTCAGTCCATTGGCATAATCTGTTTCCATGGAGGGAGCGTCTCTAGGAAGCCCGAACAAAAGGTCACAAGGTAAGCGGAGTTCCCGGCCAAACACTATCGTTGATGGCGAGTGACCCATCGTTTTGTGGGTTGCTCGTCGTGGAGATTTTATCGCAGGCGCAGGCGTTTAGCCGTCTGATCTCCCTGCATATTTTGGCGTCAGGGATGCTGGCGTAGAGAATTTGGATCGATCGGGGTGCTTGTTCCTCTGGACCAGCTCTTGGGACTGGCCACCAGAGCAGGCGCAGCAAGTGGAGTCGCTGGCCTGTGGGTCCTGGGCTTCATTAGGTGCTGGGCCTTCATTGGTCGCCGGGCCTTCATTAGATCGGGGCCTTCATTGAGTGTGTGGCCTTCATTATGTGCGGGGACTTCATTAGGGTATCCGCAGCAATCGTTGTACTCTCTCCGGTTGTTATTGCTGCATGGCATGTTTCCCTGCCAAAGGCTGGCTAAATTGTTTTCACTAGCATCCATTTCTGCTGTCTTTAATAAATTTCCACTCACGTTATTCAATTGTATGTCTTTGACTACATCGGGTCGCAGGATTGAGCGTGATGCCCCAGTATCCAATAGAAATCTACACTCAAACTGTCCATTTTTCCCTTTTACATACAGGCTTGATTATAATCCCAATAGTTGCAGTAGGAATGACGACTTTACGGGCTTTGTTGGAGTTTTTTTGCCAGCTTCCGCCCTGCAAGCTGGCAGACGGTCAGACCCCTGGTAGTTCCAGCGGTTTTGGGAGCTGGGGGTTTCAGTTCTGTCCGGCGGAATACTGCCTCTCTCTTGGACAGTACCGTCGAACATGACCGGAGGCGCCACAATTCCAGCAGCGACTATCACCCATATCAGCATTCCTCGAATCGTCGCTTATCTTTTGCTCTTTTAGGGTAATGACCTCTTCGACCACCTTATGAATCCTGTTAATTTGCTCATCTTCATCAACTCCCAGTTGCCTGGCATAGTGGTCCAGTCCTGGATGCGTTCTTAGCTGCCTCGTAAGACAGAGCATACACCAATGCTTCACTGGCCTTGCGTATCCCACTTATCATAATATTCCTTTTTTAGGTCTGGATCACGAATGGCATCGAGGAAAGTGTCGGTTATTATGACGTCAGAAATTCCTGTGCCGCGGCTTGAGTATGACAGGCGCGCTAATCTTTCAATATCTGTGTTTAATTCCTGCAAAGATTCCCCGGATTTTTGTTGCCTTGATTTCAACTGAACTCTGAACACTTCTTGCATGTGCTCGTCGCCGTACCGTATATCTAGTGCTTTTACAACAGCTTGATAATTTCTCGGGTCGTTGACAATTCGGAGCAGCTCAGAGGCCTTACCTCTAAGAGCCAAGACAAGGGCCGTGGCTTTGTCTTCTTCTCTGGTCCAGTTGTTTATTTGCACTGCTGCCTCAAACTGTCTCTTGTATACGGACCATGAAATTGTGCCATCAAATGTAGGCATGGGCATCTTGCCTACGGTTGTTGGGGTTGCAGTCTGTGTCAGCTGAACTTTCCTCAGTTCTTCCCTGATATCTCCAATCTCCATTATACCTGGCAGTTGTGTCCTTGATCTGAGCCTGGGTTCCATTATCCGGCCGTTGACCTTTTCGTTAATCTCAACCTTCACCTTCTCAATTCTAGTGTTGAGATCTTCCTTCAGATCTCCTATTTCGTCTCTTATTGCTTGAAGTAATTCTTTCCTTTCATTCTTAAGTAATTCTTTCATTTCATTCTGGCCTTCTTTCATTTCTTTTCTTAACATTTCGATTTTAGACTCGAAACAGTGGCTCTCAGGATTATTTCCTTCCTTTATCCAGGCATCCTTTAGTCTAGAGGCCAATTGCTCCTTGTTGCCGTCAGTAGGAGGGCCCCATTATCCTAATTTTCTCTCAACTCTACGACTAGAAGTTTACTTACTTCCTTTAACTCAGAGGCATCCTTTAGTCTAGAGGTCAATTGCTCCTTGTTGCCGTCAGTAGGGAAGCCCCTGCATCTAATTCTTCTATCAGCTCTACGACTAGAAGTTTACTTGCTTCTTACCGGCCATTTTCAGAAAAGAAATCCCCACCTCTGACACCAATGTTACAACTCTTTAAAAATTCTTTTTATGGAATCAAAACAACACACAGGCCGGCGTGGGTTCCAAGAGTTGTAACATTGGTGTCAATGAGATTTCTTTTCTGAGTAACCGTGCGAAGCTAAGTAAACTTCTGAACAAATTGATAGAAAAATTGGCTGACAGCAAGAGCAATTGACCCGATGATGCCAAAGTAAACTTCTAGTCATAGGATTGAGAGAAGAACTACTGACGACAAGAAACAATTGGCCTCACAAGACTAAGGATCTTCGTAAAAGGAAGGAAATAAATCATAGAATGTTATGAAAGAAGGCCAGAATGAATAATACCCAAAGATGAAAGAGAAGAAGTGCAAACTTCAAGCAATATCAGGGGTCGATCTCCGGCACTAGAACAGGTGAAGGCCGGACCAACGACTGCTGGAAAATGATCAGGACAACTGCCAAAGTGGAGAGATTGGAGATATCGGGGAAGAAAATTCGGACAACCCGCAACCATGGCCCAGATGCCCAACCACATGCTCATTTGATGGCACAGTTTATGTCGTCAAAACACTTTAAAGAGACGGACGTACAAAAAATAAACAACTGGACCAAGAAGAAGACAAAAATACATTGCTTAGAAAAACAAAAGACCTGAACTCTCCGAAAAAATATCAAGCTGGTAAGCACTGGATACGGTACTGAGCACATGCAAGAAATGGAAATTCGGATTGAATCAAGGCAACAAAAAATCCGAGTAAAACAGATATGTGAAGATTAGCTGCGCCTGTCTACTGCTGCCGCGGCCACATATTTCTGGACGTCATAATAACCGACACTCTCGATACCATTCATGATCCAGACCCTAAAAAACCGATATAGTGGGATACGCAAGGCCAGTGTATTATGCTCTGTCTTACAGACGTATGCTTGAGCAACTAAAGAAGATGAGCAGAATGCAAATCTAGATGTCGACGGTCGACCCTCAAGCGTCGAAGAATGCTGTGTATATGGCGCCTCCGATGTGTTCGACGACCTCAGAGGAAGATTCCGCGGTTCGATTTACCGAGAAGGCTGCGCGCGAAAAGGACGGAAACTAACTATCCAATACTTGAAAATGTTTCTCTTTCTGTTAAATCAAGCTGCAAATAATAAAGAAATGGGCGGACTGGTGTGGATTTTCCTTGTAGTTGCTGGGGGCATCACGCGAACCTGTGTGGGAGTGGAAATTTCCGGCCAGAAATGGACCTTTGAAATTTAGCCTTTGGCGAGGCTTATGCCAATGCGGCAGATACAACGGTGTGCGGATACTGTGAGTCCCCGCACATGAGTACACAATGGGCCCGGACCCGGCGTGCAGAGCTTGGCACTAATGAGCCCAGGACCTGAGACCACAGCGATACTATATATGACCCTCACAAATGGTCCCAGAGAACACAAAAACACCCCGACCATTCGCCGGCCCTGACATGAGTCAGACAGCTAAGCCCGCCCCGCCTTCTGTCTCCACACTCCGACAACCCATAAACGATGGAGTAAACTCGCCATCAACTTGGCTGGCCAGAACTCCGCCTGCAACAGGCCTTGGTCGGAAACTCTAGAACATGCTCCCCTCCATGGAAACAGATTATGCCATGACTAGTCTCGAGCTCGAGGAGGCTATGGTTCGAAAAAAAAAAAAAATCAAAATCGGCGTCTCCCCTACAAGAATACCACACAAAGACCTGAAATTGGTTCGTGAGTGACCCCTGTCCGGGACAGTTATGGATTTAAAAAGGAAGCGACACATTCCCCGGTAGCACCGTCCGCGTCAGATGTGTTTAGTAATGACGGCCAAAAAATAAATTTGATAAAAAACCGGCAAGAGATGGCCATGCATGTTATTGTCCTTGTCCTTAATGTTTTTATAGATATTAGTAAATCTTGGAACCAATGCCGCTATGTTATTGATTTTATAAACATAAGTGTAAATATTTTACCAATTAAGTTGCAGCAACAACGAGATCAACGCCCTAACAATATTTTAACCAATCCCAATTTCTTTAAATTTTATCACTAAAAATAAAGTACTTTATTAATACATTATACTTTATCTAAAGAACAATTTTGTTTCCTTTACTTGTTTGTAGTGATAAACCTTTTTTGCCTAAATAAACAAATTATGTTTATAATATCTATAAAAAAATAGTCCAGCTCAATAGATGTTAAAACAAGTGAGGAAAATTTATTACAGCGTCATAACTAACGACCAATGCATGGTTACTGCCTTACAATACTGCTATCACGGTAACGCTACAGCTACGTAATACTGCTTACTCCGATAATAGTCTGCTTTTGCAACACGCCAATGCTGCTCACGTACATAGTTATTGCTTTACGAGTACATAGCTACTGCTTTTACGTGATGATGATTACTGCTGCAGTGCATGGTCCCCCAATACTGGCTCACATTGATAGTTACTGCCTTACAGTAAAAGATCTTGCTGCTGCACACCACGATTGCGCTGGGTAACAATGACGTATCGTTGGATAAATGGTTAATGCCCTTACAACCTGGTTACCGCCTTGCAACGCAGTTGCATACTAACACTTGATTGATTTTTCGACTTTAGAAGTAAATGCAGAATAAAAGTACAATAAACACTGTGTTTATTAACCAAATGTAGGCCAAAACAAAGTGACAAAGCAGGCAATGTTTACTTTTCTGAATGCAGAAAAAATTAATGATAAAGTCAATAATATTTTTTTCGTTATAGTCAAAAAACGTTACCATTGCACCTACTTAAACTGCAACGAATTGCTGAGAGGATGAAATGATTTTTTTGTGTCATCCCCTGAATGTTATTTATTATTAACCAGCGTCAGTGGCAATTACTATCTCAACGCCCTTCCCTCCACCCCTTCCTCCCCCGTCACGTCTTTTCCCGCCGAGGGAAGGAAACAATGGTGGTGGTAAATCGACGATCTCTGTTGTCTTCCATGACAAAAAAAACAGAGAGGACGAAGGAAAATGAGAACAATTAGCATACCCGAAACTTGTGTGGCATAATAACTAAAAATAATTAACAAAAAATACATAAGCGGAAAATGGGTGAGTTGGAGGAGACGGTGACGTGTGGTGTGACTGGCTATCTGTGTGCGTTAGATTTAAAAACTAACTATAATGTGGTGTAACGTGTGTGTGTGGCTTTGTGTGTGTTGAACGCAAACTAGACGGCGTACCGTGGTTATTTTATGACTCGATTGAATCATAAAATGATTTGCCGTCTGATTATCTGAGTCTGAACTTCTCACCCATTTTTCATCGCCCATTGGAAATCATTAATTATTTATTATTATTGTTTTTTTGTTGCAATGTAGGGCACGTTTAAACTTGTCAGAAAGACAGCTAATACATATTTAAACCTGTAGCCGATAGAAGATAGATATATTTCTGTGGGTAGAATTCTCCCTTTCGCACTTTGGTCTGGGTGTATAATATATAATAGCGATTTTTAAATGACAAATCGAAATTAAAGAATTAATACAACATTATTGTTTAAAATACAATCATGAAAAAATCAATACTGTAAAATGCCTAAAGGGTATATAATAAAAGGTTTTGCAGGGTACTAGTATATATATATATATATATATATATATATATATATATATATATATATACTTTTTCTTGCAATATAATGGATGATAAGTGGCTTGATACTAAGCGAGTTTATCTAAAAACAATTATTGCTAACGCTTATTTCTCTCCCTCCACCCCTCCCCACACACCGGCCTCTCTAAAATCCAGTAAAATCAACACTGCCATTCTTCGCTGATTTGACAATGTCATGTTTGTTATAACAGCAAGATGATGCGGACAAGACAATTTTGCGAACAAACTGATAAATATTACAGCGGTCAGAGAGAGGAAGCCTGAATCAATCAGCCCGTACCGTCGGCCCAGAATTTTCGGACTTAACGGTGTCATTCGGGTCCAACATAGGCTATCCGCAGGATCGATGGCTAAAAATATTCGACACCCTCCGCCCGCGACCGCGTTCCAATGGTCACGCACTCCTAGCGTGGTAGCTCTGTCATATAACAGGTTTTACCCCCTAGAAACATTCCAGCCTATGTGTGATGTTTTACAAGACCGAGTAAAAATATCAACTCCTACCAGCAACATATATGATTTGTTTGTGATAACAATGAATGTTTTGATATATGTTCGTATTCACAGATATATGTGATCATATTTATATGTTTAACGATTCACAGATATTTGTGATATATGTATATTTGAATTCGCAACATATGAGCATAACAAGATATGTTTAATGTATATTAACATGTTGTGATTCACAGGTACCAATTTGTATGTTTGTATTCATGGAATATTTAGATTAATATGAAATGAAAAATATGTTTGTGATATGTCTGTGATAATACAATTACTTTCTTGACACCCCAACCAACGTCTCTATTTGTATTTGATTTAAATCGAATGTCACAAACAAATATTCAGAAAACAAAAATCTGTTAGCTTAGTACATATTATATTTTAGAACTATACGCTTGAAAAGTGGAGAATAGGACGAAAATAAGATTAAAAAAAAAACGGTGTGAAATTAAATATAGATTCCACTACGATAGTTTCAATCGTTGAAATCATGAAATCATTTAGTAAATCGTTTATCATTGGCAATCATTTAATCATTTGATCATTTGAAATCGTGGCTATCATTAAAACATCAGTTGAAGTCGTTTATCATTAGATCATTTGAAATCAGTTGAAAATAGACTGAAATCATTGGGAATCATTTGAAATCGTGGCAATCAGTTGGTCGTCTGAAATCACTGAAGATCATTAAGTGAAGTCATTAAAGAATCATTATCATTGGCAATCATTAGAAATCAGTTGGAAGGCCCCAAAATCTAGTAAGGAATCATTTGAAATCAGTTGGCATCGTTTATATCATTGAATCATTTGGAGAAGCATTGGCAATCATTAAAAATCAGTTGGAAGTCATATTTGAAATCATTAAGAGATCATTTGAAATCATTGCAATCATTAGAAATCATTAAATTCATTTGAAATCATTGAAATCATTGAAATCAGTTGGAATCGTTTGAAATGTTATAAATATTGTTCACATCCAACAAGAAGGAAATCTTTTTTTTAAAGATGGCGAAAAGCACAAAGATATAATCGGAAATGGTGAAATAAAAGAGGTAAGTGAAATATGATATCATGTATTTATGGACGGCTAGGAATATATATTGTGTGTGGTGTATTTTTTATGTGTGTGAATTTAATTAATATATAGAAATGAAGAAGAGAGAAGAGAATAGAAAGAGAGAAGAAGAAGAAAAAGACAGAAGCAATATGTGTGTGAAAATAATATATGACAATGAATATATAACAATTGTGTGCTGCTGAAAAAATTTGTATTAGTACAAAAAATATTAATTGAAAAAAGGTTATTTTGTCAAAAACCATTACAGAGGCGATACAGAATCTATTTATTTCAAGAACGACATAATCTGATTTTCCCCGATATCTATATATCATGTGGACTAAAGCGAAATAACATGTAGAATGAAATAGACAAATATATTTAAGGATGAAGTAGATCGATGAGTCATGCAAGAATCTAATTATTTCTAGTGATTGAGTCATATATATAGATGTAAGTCCTGTGGTCAGTGGAATTGAAATCATTCCATGTAGGTGTGATAGATAGGTAATTGCGTATGCAGAGTCTATTATTAAGCCACATGGAGTGTGGTCAAAATAGAACAAGGTGAAGTCGTATGTAGAATCTGTTATCTAAATAGGTGATAGGTGTGGTAGTCCTTAATCTGTATAGGTGTGGTCGATGGATGTGCGAAATTCCTCTTGACTCAAGCGATAGATGAGTCGGCATGCAGATATTGTCCAACAAGATGGATGAGTGTGGTCTAGCAATCAGAAATAGATGAGTCGGCATATGCGGAATCTCTGTCAAATAGATGGATGAGTCGGCATGCAAGTCTGGTTTATCTACAATCAAAAATAATTGAGGTGAGGTCGATCTGGGTGTCAATAGTGAGTCGACATGCAGAATCTGTTGTGAAAGTATGGGTGTGGTCAAGCAAGAGGTGGTCGACGTGATCCATTTCAGTAGATAGTGGTCAAGTAGATGGTGAGAGGAATCGTAAAAGAAGTCTGTTGTCGAAACAGATGGATGAGCACCGACATGCGGAATGTATTGTCAAATAGATGGATAGTCAGCATAGAAAGTCTATTGTAAGTAATAGTGAGCATGCGCGGCGGAAGTCTGTCAAAAGTAGAATGGATGAGTCAGCATGCGAAATTCTGTTGTCAAATAGATGGATGAGTCGGCATGCAGAATCTGCCATTACAGCTACGATGTCAAGTAGATGGGTGAGTCGAGTACATGCAGAATCTGTGTCAGAAGTAGATGAATGATCGACATCTGTCCATAGATGAATGATCGCATGCATAATCTCGATGAGTCGACATGCAAAGTCTGTCAAATAGATAGTTGAGTCGACATGCAGAACTCCTGAACTGTCAAATAGACATGAATATGCAGGTCTGCAATAGATAGGTGAGGATCAGGTGTCAAATAATGTTAAGAGGAGTTTCTTTAAAAATGATTGCGAGTGTCCCTGTCTGTTTATGTTCTCCCCCCACTTCAGCTTACATCTTTTCTTGTCCTATGATTTCATTGATATCACTGGTGAGCTATTAATTCATTGCCGAAAAGTATTTAGTCATTTTATACAAAGTCAACGATGCTGATTTAAATTATGTTAGTGCTTTTTTACATAGTTAACTGCAACCTACGGATAATTAAATTAATGATACTGTGTTTGATTTGTCAGAACTACGTAATTTATAATAGTATAATACTAACAAATAGTAGTGAAAATATTAATAGTCACTAATATGTGTAATGTATTCAGAAGAAAACATTTTCGCATTTGAAAATAATGCTGTCTCATTAATGACCAATTAATATATTATTGTCTATGGTATCGCTGTTTGCTTCATTTCCTTTGTATGTAGGAGGAGCTCCAACAATGTCGAGTTGTCATAATGTGATATCTCCTCCATCACCTCATATCCGATGAAAACTCTCGCCTTGTTCCTGCTGAGTCCACTAAGGTTACCTGGAAATTTGTCTACAGCGTGCTTCATATTTGTTCAATGTTTCTGAATTAGCGGTATCTTGCACCAGTTCTTCATGGTGTCTGTACTGTTATTACTGGAAAAGTTCTGACGGCTGAACAAAACTGATTGTGAAAGCCAGTAGTATCTCCATGAAATTGGCAAATTTCATTGATGAGTTTTCGGAGACCGTCAAAAAATCCCAGGTTTCCTTTCTCCAGATAGCAAGTCCGGGAATGATCTGCCAAATGCTCTGAAACAATGCCAGACTGTCCCAAAAATATGAACAAATAATTCATTAAATCATTTGATATGAAACTTGGTGGAGAAACTCTGATCTTATTTTCTTTTTACCTATGATATGTTTTCACTACATGTCACTCTTGTCCAAAAGATCTTTAGTCGCTTTAGCCCTTCTTATCCAAAAAGACATGAAGCCATAGTATTTTGTGTATCTGACTGCTGTCAAGCAGAGAGTTTTCTATTTTTAGGTCAGCAAGTGACCACTGATACTTCGCTGGACTTTCTGCAATGCTTTTGATATTCGCATACTCTTCTTTAAGTGTTGTTGAAGTGACACCATTGTGTAACAGAAACTGTCATAAGACGCCGATGGAAGTCTTGTAGTCCCATTTAGGCAGAAGTCCAGGGATGTCGTTACAGTAAACAAGGCTCTTCCTCTTGGCGAAATAGAGAGAAACTCTTCTCTTTTCGACAGATGTTATTTAATACTGGTTTGAAAAATTTCTTGCTTTCGTTAATTTTGGACAAGCTCGGATGGACCCAGGTCTCGTATTTAGGTCATTGGGTTCTTGAATGGTTGAGGTGAAGAACTTCTTTCATAATCGCTTTCCACTGTTTTCACCCAAAAGCTCCAGATCTGCCACTCGTCTGATGGCTAAAAGCTCAATAATCCAGTAAAATATTACTGGTATAATATATAGTGGTCCCTCCTTGCAGATTCAAGATCAGAACAGTAGTAGACATTGACATTTAAAAACCTTTACAGCATTCGCAATACAAAAATAAAAATCACCAAAATGTCAGCTCGCCATATGAGTACATAGAACTTTTCTTCTCACCATTTGTCCATAACGTGAATTCTTTCACACAGTTTTTGCAGACATATGGGAAATTTAAGATGGATTTATAATAACCATTTAAATCACATCATTTCTGCCATTTCAAACAAACGTTTCATGCAAACATTTCATACAAGCGATTTCATGCGAACTTCCAAACAAATATTTTAGCAAGAAACGCTCTGCATGAAAACATAAATTCATCTCGTGATTTATGAGCTGTTTATGCTGATTTTATCTTCGTAGACTACGCATATGTGCAAAAACAAAACCTACTTTAATTATAACGCCCGAAAAATCAGGCGTAAACAGCTGCTCTGCAGGACTAGCAACAAAAAATTTAGGAGAAGCCGAAACCGTATTGTGTTTTTTTTTTTGTTTTTTGTTCTCTCACATATTTTTTTTCATGAAAATTAAAAAAAAGGCGAATTCGTAATAATCGCTGGGCTTTGTTTCCCGCGTTCGCTTCTGCATAGTTACTCCCCCTGCTTACGCCATAATTGCTCCAAACACGTAGCGTGCGTTACAAAAATCTGTATACATGATAAAAACAAAATAGATCCAACCAATCAAAAGTTGTTGCTTTCAGAAAGAAGAACATTTAAAAAGAAATTGTTCCCCTCCCCCCGATCACTGTGGAGAAGGAGAAGATGAAAAACGAAATTGAAAGTAGCCTCTAACTGTGCCAGTTTCGTTGGACTACATTGTTCCATTTAAATATATCGATCTTTTTATAAAACCATATTTACCCTCTGCATATATAATCTCTATATCTCTGCCTACTTTAGAACGTCTGTCTATCTCACAGAATATATGTTATACAACCCAATTTGGAAGCATCTACCGATGTCTTAGGATGTCGTGTGGTAAGCGACTGTCGACATGAGAAATGCCTAGTTTCGATATAATAGTTAAAAATACGTCTTTTGACTAGTTGTTTAGCGGATCTAAGATTTTCATCTCATCCTTAAAGGGATTTCACACAGCTACACAATGTCTAAAGAATGAAAGCATCGCAATAATCAATGGCATGCCGATATAGCATAAATAAGTGTTAAAATTTTTTTTGGGTCAAACCAATGATTGGGTCCATTGGTATTTATTTTATGAATCGCAGTATACAAGTTGGGTGACAGAGACTTATCTCAAACTGTTTATGTAACTCCCACTCCCTCGCTCCCCGCTCTCCCTCCTCTGTGTACGAAGAAGAGACACGCGAATTGAGATTGAAAACTGTCCTTGGAGTTATCCACACGGTGAGGTCTGGCCCTTTTGATCCACATGCTGGATCTTTGATTGCTAAATACACTCTTTGATCTCGGCCTTTTTTGATCCACATGCCGAGTCACCCAAAATTGCATAACTGATCGGCAGCTTAACTAGGATCTTTATTCCAAAATGCTGATCGACAGCCTTCTTGATCCATGCGGCTTCTTTGATCCCAAAATTCACTCTTTGATCGACAACCTCCCGATTGATCCGCACGCGGATCATTGTTGAGTGCGCATGTTCGCGCGAAACATTGGAACCAAATAATGATTTGGGTGCTACAATTTTATTTTTAATGGCTGTGGTACGTTGACGAAGGTGCAATCGGTCCATTTTGGTCATTCTTTTTGACACCCCCTGGTACCTCGGATTCACTCTTCTTATAAATCTATTCCCCATTTTCATGAGAGCGGACTAACAATTCCCGCCCCTTTTTTTATATTTTAGTTTCGTTTTTGACCAGGCCGCTTAATGATTTGCATTGGGAAACGTCGTTCCCCGCAAGGTGGAGTGCTAAAAAAGAAGAAAGAGGAAAAATAAGAAAAGTAAAGATGCCCCTTATGGTGCCTCCTGCTACTTTGGCTGTCACATATTAAAAAAGAAATTTCAGGATTATGAGAAAATAAATGCTTAATATCATATAATAATATTAAGAGAAAAAAAAAACAAAAATTTACAAATTTACAATGTGATTGAGAAACAAAATTATTGATTATTTCATTGTTTGAAAATAATTTGTCAAGATAAAAGTGAGGTTTTAAACCGAGAAGAATACACAAACATTTTCTATATGGTAAGTGCCTTAGAGCAAAAAATGTCAGCCTGTTGAACGATATATCACGTGTGAAACAATTGAACTGCTTTTCAAGCACCATATTCAATGTGCATATATGGCCGAAAGCCCAAATTGCGGATTAAATTTGACGCTAGGACATATAAATTCATTTTAAGCTGAATGATGCGACTTTCTAAAGAAGAATATGCGCCTTTTTATGAAGATCATGCACGTGTATTTCCTTTTTATTGTAAGGGCCCTATATAGTGAGATTCTATTATCTAATCTGTTGTAGGTAGAGACAAATAATCGTCATGGACTCCAGCTTATTTATTTATTAAAAAAAATAAAACAATGCGTGTAATTTTATATATATATATATATATATATACAGTCGATTCCTTAATTGGGACACACGGCAAACCGAGGCTTTTGTCCCAATTAAGCGGCTGTCCTAAACATACAAATTGTTTTGGTTTCTTTGATACATGTCCCAAATAAGCGGCTGTCCCAATTAAGCGGTGTCCCAATTGTAGAATCCACTGTATATATATATATATATATATATGTATATATATATATATATATAGTTTGTAAGCCCTCAACACATGCTAATAATCAAATAAACACAGATTATGGACAGCCTTTCCAATAATTATCTACCTAGTATCTGCTAGTCCGGTAATCATCTCATTGGTTGATCTTCTCTTTTCCCATGGACTTTCCCACCATGATGTTGCGCCGTACTGCAAATAGGGTGCATATATTTATAGTGCATCCGGCCGCAATTATTGGAAACTTCATACCGGCAGTCATATTTCGCTAACAAAAACTCGTAAATTTAAAATAATAAAAAGACATCGTGCTCATAAATTGGCTCATTAAATATACAAAAAGAAAAAGAAGAAATACTGTGTTTACCTTTTTATTCAGCATCGTAGAAGTGAGTCCTTGTTTAAAATAACCTGCTGTCTTGGTCTCGTTTCCTAACATCTGATATAATCTGTGAGACCTTACCCATCACGTTCTAAAAATTAAAAGGGAGCTAAGCTTTTCTTTTTACATGTTACAAAAGTTACATTTTTGGAAATTGTGATGTCACTGCCAACACAATTAATTGTCACTGAAGATAGGTCCTCCCTATGCTTTATTTACCTTTTTTCTTCTAAACTTTGTGAAGTTGATTGATCCGACCGGCAGAAACATTACAAGAAGGTAGGAAAGCGTGACACCGAGAAGTTGCGTTCGAAATGCTATTAATTAACCGGCTTTTCGCTTTTTTGTGTGTTGAGATCACCGAAATTGTTCGGTTCAGCAAATATTACAGTAACGAATGTGAGTGCTTTAGCTGGCACTGGCGAGTATTTTTTATGCGCAATTAAAAATTGCTTTAGGGCCGCATAGAAGGCGAATTTAGGACTACTCCGGCAGGCTCTCAAGCCCCAGTGTTTATCTGCAGAGCCTCGGCAAAGTTGGGCCCTGGGCAGGAATGGGCCCACGTGCTGATAATAACTATTTTCAGGTGATTGGCCGCATCAGCCCGAAAAATTTAAAAATCGCCGAGTTTAATTTGGCGGCATATTTAGAAAATTTTATTTTAACCCTTTTTGATATGTGTCTCATTTAAGAATTTAATATTCTTCTGCGCCTGAGTTATCAACCACCGTCCACTCTGCGAGACGCTATATAAATACACATACAATCCATTACTCTCTCTCTCACACACACACACACACTGACTCTTTATCCCCCTCTCTATATCATCTAGGCCACCTCACAGTTAAAAATATACAAAACACAATTTTTTAAAATGCGCTTTTAATTAAGATGCCTAAAAAAGAAACAAACTTATGTTTTGCTGACACATATAAATTATAATTGCTAAAGGATTAGCGTGTGTGTCACAATACTGTGATCTATGTTCTTTCATAACTTGATTAGTTGCAATAAATTAATAAATCTGTATTATATAATATCTTTAATATGTGTATAAATGTTTGTATGATATATGTTTATTATTTTATTTTACATTTTATTAAATTTTTCATGATATATTTTTTTATAGTGGTATATAGTGGTTCACTCTGTTGGGGCTAATACATCTCTTCTCTACTTTCGAAAACAAACAATAAAAAATATAAATAAAAATAGATTAATGTAAATACTCGCAGCCCCCTCCCAACGCAGACGATTTAACAGTAGATATATCTATATAAATAATAGTGGTTTGGAGTTCAAAGCAAAATTTATGCAATATTCGGATTTAAATACAATCATGTAAAAATTACGAAATAAAAAAATAACATAGCCACTGTCAAGTATAGAAAGTTATAACTTCTATGCAAAGATTTGCAAGGGTGCATCTAATTGCAAAATAATTTGCTATCAATTTATCTTGTTTCACATTAATAAGAGTAAAAAGACAATGTGGATGAAAGCCAACTTTTTTGTTTCTAAATAAAAAATAATCTATTCTTGGATTTCTGCAAACACGAGATTGAGTATTCTCGATAATAGGCAAATGGAGACGAGCCGGAAATGCACGAAACTGTTCCAAATATTTCAAATGCATTCCCACTAACAGATATGTCGATTTTGGCTTATATTATTCCCAATTCCAAAACAATGAATACCATCTTCTGTTACCATCCTCTGTAACAATAGCTTCTTATATCCTCAACCATCTTCATTGCAATCCTCTGTAACCGCTCTGTGTGCATCCTCTGTTATCATCTTCTGCCACCATCCTCTGAACCATTTCTATCACGATCCTCTGTCTGTACTTCATATGCTGTCATCATAACCATTTTCTGCCACCATCTGTAACCATTTTCTAGCCGTCAACCATCGCTTCGTAACCATCTCTGTCTTATCCTCTGCTTTTTCTAGTATCCTCTGTGACCATCTCTGAAATCATCTCAGCAAAAATCTTTAGTATAGGTCATGAACAGACATAGATAAGACGAACTTGTGTTAGATGGATAATTATTGTATTAATGTAGATGTTAGAGAATTCCCGATGACGCAGGTTAATGAACGGGGGAAAAGCGAAGGAAAATTTGACGAGGGAACATTGTTTTGGTTATTTTTATTTTGTTTAAGTTTGAAAGAAAACAGAATTAGGAGAGGAGCAATAAGTAGGAAGAAGTATTTATTGGATGACTTTATTGTTATCGTAAATTTGATTTGTGGTGAAAATGATTCATTATTGAATAACTAGTTCTTACGATTGTTAATAACTGGAGGTGTTAATTTGTATAGATTGTGCAATTAAGAAAGTAATTAGAAAATAAATATATAAAGGACCTCCGTCACCCTGACGCCCGCTCATATATGAACAGGAGCCTTTTTTGACACCCAGAAGTCTCACCAGCCATGCTACGAATGATGTGTCCTCTCTCCCCCCACCCGCTGACTCACGCCTCAGGCTAACAATTAAAATATTTAGTGGAAAACGAGTTTTAATCCCCCTCCCCCCGCCCCCAATCTCGCACCAAGTCTCAGCGACACTGAGGTAAAACAATCATTTCAACGTGCAAGTACTTCTTTGACTGTCATTGCTCATTTGATTGTATAAAATGTTACCGGTAAAATTTGATAGATCAGTTTTTTGTTTATCATTTACACTCCCCTTTTATGATGAGATGCTGTTATCTCTTTAAAAAATCCCATAAACCACTAATGAGACGTTTTTTTTTTTTTAAACAGCACCCCTTTTTTTTTAAGCCCCCATAGCCGAGTGCAATGGCCACAAGAACCATTAGGTCATTACCACTTCCCCAACTAATGTTAAGTACCACACCCATTTGTCTCTGGGTGAAGGATGCTTTCTCCAGGATACGAACAAAAAGAAATCCCGAGTCTCTTAACGAGACTCGAACCCGGGACATTGAGGTCCCCATCGAGAGGATGTACTGTACCACCACCCCTTCCCCAGGTGGTTATGTTAAAAACGGTTCATTTCCATATACTATATATATATATATATATATTTATAAAATATCGAAAATAAAAATGCCTGGATAATATCACAGGATGAAAGCTTCACTAATTTCATTGTAAAGTGGTCTAATAGAAATAACAAGAAATAGAATTCGCAATAGTTATCTCATGTAAGAGGGCAGTTGTTTATTGTCTTTATGTACCCTATTTGACCAGTACCAACGTCTGTGTTCAATATTTTGTCGTCTTGTGAAGAGGTTAGGTCGCACCAAAGTACTTTGTCCCTCATCTCTCTGATCTAATAAATATATTACTATACCAATTGAAACAGAAATATGTTCCACTTATTTTTACGCTGACTGGTATTCCGGATTTTACTTGTTTACTGGTATTCCTATGTTACTTGTTTACTGGTTTTCCTATTTTACTTGTTTGCAGTATTCCTATTTTACTTGTTTAGTGGTATTCCTATTTTAATTTCTCTCTACTCGTATGTATTATACATTTCATCAATGGTTTTGGTAAAAGCAGGACCGTTTTTATTAATAAGGAAACTGATAGCTCACCCCCATACACACTGGAGGAACCTTGTAATTTATTTTTAATATTACCATATATGATGCTATTAGGGACCAGACGAAAACTTTTGTCTTGCAGCCCCAAACATCTGTGGATGTCTCAAGCTAGGGCCCCCAAACATCTGTGGACGTATCAAACTGGGAGCCCCCAAACATCTGTGGATGTCTCAACCTAGAGGCCCCCAAACATCTGGTGGCCTGCTTCCCAAACACCTATGGATGTCTCAGAAACTAGGGCCTAACATCTGTGGATGTCTCAACCTAGGGCCCTCAAAACATATGTGCCAGCCTAGGGCCCTCAAAACATCTGTGTTTGCCCCAGTAGGCCCAAACACCTGTGGATGTCTCAGCCCAGGGCCCCAAACTATCCGTGCATGCCTCGATAAAGGTTGTCCAACAATCAAGTAAGTCTTTATCGACAGTTGACAAATTACGCATGTCTAAAATTTTCAAGATCAAGATTTTTTTTTTAGATATGATGATTTACTTTAATTAAAGCTTAAAAACAAGCGCCTCCTTCTATCTAGCCTTTCATTTCCACTTTGATTCGCCAAAACTAAAAGAATATTCGTGGGCGACTTGCTGTGGTGGTTTTTGTTTTTCAAAGATTTAAAAATGACGTAACAATTTGATTAGGAATTAACACGTAAAGCTGCGGCTTTCATTTTCGAACTTGTAACAATTTGTCTAATTATGAGATTCTGCTCCCACAGTCGTTTGCATTGATCATAATTTAATTTCTATTATTTATTTATTTTCTTTTTCGTTGTTCGAAATGCAACTTAAAATTGTAAAGTTGGTTTTATGGACTTTTAATTAAGTTACACTTTCTGCGGATGCGTCAATGCGTTGGTCCTTAAAAATCTTGTAGACTCATTATTTTAACTAGTGAGAAGGATCAAAGTTAGAACATATGTAGATTCTATTATAAGACTATATACGAATTTTAACAATTTCAAGTCCATGAAATAATATTTTGTAGATTGTTGAGTGGGAATATAAAATCACATTAAAGATAATCATGTACAAATAAAAAAAACCCAACAAAAAACAACAACAGCAATTTAGCATAGCACCAGAGCACGAAAAAGCAAAAATGTGAAGATTCTTTTTAGTCTTATATAGACGACTTGCAGCTAGGTAATCTCATAGCAACTACTGTATGTGGTGGCAGATATTAAAAACTCCCCATTGAATCCTATGATGAATTGTCCACTTGACATTTTAGTATTGATAACACTGGTCTGCGTTTGAAATTTTTTTCTGAGGTCTCTAGATCAATTATTTTCGCTGATTTCAAGCATGAAACTGTTTTTTTCAATCAGGTCAAGTTTTCATTCTATAGCAAAGTAAAAAAAAATATACTGTTGTAATGTAAATTGAAGAATACATGTAGAAAAAAATAAGTTATTGTGGAAGAAATGGTTTTTTCAAAGAATTTCGTCGGTGATCTACATCTGGATCATCTCTTTTGAGGCACCAGCAGTAGTCACCAGCAGTAGTCTACAACTAATATTTACATCCCAGCATCCCTGGTATCGCTGTTCCATCACACAAATGTCTTGATGGAAACACCCCCGTTCTTCACTCATATCGCGGCAGTTGTCAGGAAAATAGTCAAAATGCGAGCTGAGGAAATACATTTTCACAGACATGCGTGCTCCAAAGCTTTGAAGCCATGAAGTAAATTATAATTTATATAAGTGATCTAATGAATTTTTTAGCATTTTCAGAGAATTTGTATAAAAGCTATAAAATGGTCCTGTGTTTATTGAATATAGTTAGCATAATCATTCTTAATAAAATGACTACAAGTATAAATATATATCTATATATATCTATATCTATATATCTATCTATCTATCTATATATATATAAATCGTATAGGTTGTTACTCCAATCTTTTATACAAATATATAGATCTTTGTTCGTTTGTGCTTTGTATATAGCATAAAAACATCAAACATTTTTTCTCTAAGAGTTAGATCGGCAACACTCACGCCTCGTTCCATGGTGGAAGGAGTAGAGGATGAATAGATAGATAAACTAATAACTAGATCGTATTAGTTGACGTACTGATAGACACAGGGACGATTGAGTATAGAGATAACTGATCGATAGATAAATAGATAGGTTGTTAAACCCGATTGGGGATAGGACTTTATAGAAGTCACGTCACCAACATTTTCATGTTGTCCACAAGACAACAAACATGAGTGGTAACCACGTGACCGATATCATCAAACTATTGTCCCCTCTCCCCCACCCCGGGGTCAGATTAACATCAGCAATTACAGCCAGAACACAATCTTAGCATTTGCTTTGTGGAACATACCCATGATTGAAAACGATGATTGCCGCCAAGATCTATCGACCCAGTTTCTGCACTTCCAATCAGTGTCACACTGTTTGTGCTTGTGGTTTTTCTTTTAAAAAATGGTTTTTATTTTAAGCCATCTTATAAATCTGTGTTTGGTTTTGTTTATCTGTACTTTACTTAAACATGCGAGAATAATTCATTTTATTTATTTGTTTGTTTGTTTAATTTTCCCTGAGTTTTATTGCGTCTTTAATTGTTTCAGTTTTTTTAAATAAACGACCCTAGCTTCGACGTGATAGTTCTGATTTTTAAATGCATTGGGATAGTGGGGGAGTGGGGGGATTTCTGCACTAATTATTAGGATTAACAGCTAGTTGTATTTTTCATCCTCGCGACTCGCGGGGGATCGATCAGAGTGATCGGGATCGAATTGAGATCAATGCTATATAGACATCCGGGGCTTGGATTTTCCGTGAGTGCAGAATACGTTGATATATTAACAACAATATTGTAAATATGACGAGTAACTATATCATGCAAATATTAGAAGAACTGGATGTTAAGACTAAATATATACGACAATGTTAATTGCGGGTTGAGTTCACATAAAATGATGACGCAATTTGGGTAGCGCTTATTTGTTTATTAGGTCAATGACATTTTTAGCTTGTGACGTAGCAGATGTCTTTTTAAATCTACGCCAAAAGCCTCAAAATAGTCCCTTATACACCTGAAAATATTTTTTTCAAGTCCTTAACAGGGTCGTAGCAGTTATTTAGAAAGAAAGCAGAATTGACTGATTTCAGACAAATATGCTCATAGTGTAATCTTCGAAAGAAAATCGACACAAATATCCAAAGCCACTGAGTATAAAATGTCTAGGCCAGGGGTCGGAAACCTCGCGAGCCGCATGCGGCTCTTTCGATGTCAAGTTACGGCTCTTTCGATGTCAAATTGCGGCCTAATCAAATACCATAATATTGGAACAGCAATTTTAGTGGCTCTTTAAAACCAGAGAAAATTGTAAATTATAACTTTTGGCTCTTTGTCTCAAAAGGTTGCCCACCCGGGATCTAGGCCTACATAGTAGCGATAATTCATATAAAACTGTAAAACTTTGTTACAAATGAGTATTTATATTTAAAATTCACTATAAAGCCACCTTTCTCAACGGGGTGGTACGAGTACACCTGAGGGCACGGCAATGGTTAAGGCGTTCGCAGCGACAAATAATTTTCATTTAAAACAACCAATAGTTTTTTTTTTAAATTAGTGATGGGTACCGGCGGACATACTTTCTTTCGCGCCTATTGAGGTACAGTCACAAAAGAAAAAAAGTTCAAGAACCGCGACTATAACATGTAGTACAAAATGCTTGTAGTGCACAGTTAAAGAACAGCCACTCTTTCAGTGTTGTGTGTGTGTGTGTTTTACTTGCAAGTTATCGGTCTTGTATTATTATTGTTTTTTTTTTTTTTTCAATCCTTATAGTCTACGGTCATAGCTTCGTCAAATACCACAGAGAATGAAATAACAAGAGCCTTCGCACCGAGCATTAATTAAAAACACGCGCACACACACACACGCACACACACACACGCTGGGGGAGAGTGTTGCCCGATACCAAAATGATATGATTCCTATTTTCGCTTTTGAGCAGGAGAGAGAGAGAGAGAGACAGAGAGAGAGAGAGAGAGAGAGAGAGAGAGAGAGAGAGAGAGAGAGATGTGACAGAATCAGCAGCACCATTACTTTGACTGAAATCAGTTCATTTTTTTTGTTTTTGTTTCATTTCTATCGGTGGATCTGAAGTGCCATGGTCTCTTGTGACTTTTTTCCCCCCATGTGACACTGTTGGTGTCACTTTGATCGGAAATGGGGGATAGTTCAGATTTCACGTGGGGCGTAGCGTAGGCAACTTGCGAGTTGGGGGCTCAGTGGTCATTTCCATAAATTCCCCATTTTTTTTTTACCTTTTTCGTCATTAGGAATAGGTGGGAGCGTTTATTTAGTGAATGAATGGGGTACACTTGTTCTCCGCCCACTTTCCAGGTATTTTTCCCCACTCATTTTATAATACCGGGAATAAATAATTTTCACGTTTGATTCGCAAAATTTCTCCATCCTTAGACAAGGCGATAAAAGATATTAATTTGAAGAAAAAGGAATTATAGACAAGTATACATTACAGGTTGGAGATGAAAATGGGAACTTTATGAGCAATGGTCTCTTAGTTAGCGTATGTTTTTTTTTTAAATCTTTGTTTTTGTTTATTTACTAGCTGTACCCTGCAAAGATTTTTGCATAGAGTTATATCCCCTTAAGCTGATCGGTAGGCTAGGTTATTTTTTTGGTTTCGGGCAGATCCGATTTTTTCACGATTGTATTCTAAACTGGAATACTGTTGTATTAATTATTTACTTTCGATTTAACATAGAACCCAAATCACTATTATTTTATTAGATGTTTATTTTTTTTTACCTGCATCAAGAGTCAGCCTTAGCAACATGTGTTAGTGGTTAGTGTGCGGGGTGAGTGTGTGTGTGTGGGCAGGGGGTGCGGGTTAGTGTTGTTTTCGTTGACCCGAACTAAAACTAAACCTTCGTTGACGAAAATGTTGGGTTTCGTCAACGAGAACTAAAACTAAAACTTAAAATTAGCAGCAAGACTAAAACTAGACGAAAACTGAAATTATTACAGAAAAAACGAAATAAAAACTGAAACTAAAATATAGTGTTGCTTTCGTTCACGAAAACTAAAACTAAAACCTTCGTTAACGAAAATGTTGACTTTTCGTCAACGAGAGCTAAAACTAAAACTAAAATTAGAAGCAAGACAAAACTAGACGAAAACTAAAATTATTACAGAAAAAACGAAATAAAAACTGAAACTAAAATATGATCTGGGACTAAAACAACACTAGTGCGGGTGGACCAACGGCATATGCTGGCTGAGTCTCTAAGTGTCAGCTTTATACCATATCACATAATTTTCCATCACGGTGCCAGTTTCATGGGGCATGGACAGGGTCGATTTTTTTCTAATTGCTACTTCCAAGGGCCACTACAGATCGCAACAGTGCTAAAACAGAAAAAAATCCATTCCGGCGCTCTGTACAATTTAAAATTTTAACGGGAAATCAAACATCAGATAGCGCCACGACTAGAGCTGGTCACACAACATTGTAAAAAGAACTGATGCATTTAGATCGTATCTAAAGAGATAGACGTCTCAAACCGTTGGGTGTTATTGCCAAACGCCGTAGCTAGCTATTGTGACGCCCTGCTCGAGTTACATTTTTTCGCGCTCCTCCCGCTGAAAAGTGCAAAAAAAGATTTAAAATCACTCTTTCGGCGCCCCTTCATAGTTTTGGGCCCTGGGTGGCCCCAACAATCCGAAGTACCCTCCATACGCCAAATGCGTATTGCACTTGGTTTTGCGGTATCGTGTAATTTTACATCAAGACTTTAAAATATTCTAATCTCTTCAATTATTTTTTTGCTGAAAGTCCTGTACTATTCTGGGTGTGCAACGTTATACTAAAAGAGGTTAAGTGTATACCCGCAGTTATAAACCAGTGGTAAGAGTACCACAAGAAGCTTTAAAGGTTTTGCATGGGTACGCTGCGATATAAAATTTTCGTTTTAAAACAACCAAGAAAGTCGCCAGTTTGCTGCGTGAATGTCACAAACCGCGAGCCCAAGTATCGCTCATTCATTTATGAAAATAAGCACAATTATTTGCGAACTTATGAGAGTACCCGCGGAAATAGTTTCGCACTCTTTGGGGCAGGGCACCCTTTGGAGCACTCTTTGGGGCACTCTTTGGGGCACTCTTTGGGGCACTCTTTTGTGGCACTATTTGGGGCACAGACTAAGGAAAAGCTTGAGAACCGCTGTTGAATACGAGCATTGATTAATTTTTTTGAACGTTAAATCGAATAGAATAATGATTTATTGCTTTCCGTTTGCGGTGTTAAATCGATTAATAAAGCGTTTTGAGTAAGGTAGGAGAAACCATGAATGCTCATCATTAATGGAAGATTGACTTAAATTAATTGTTTGCAAGTAGATATGATCTTTTTTAAAAGAATTTTGATATTATCATTTTTGAAAGTTCACCCTCCCTCCTTCTCATCTATTATGATTTTGCAGCTTGGTAATTCTACTTAAATGTATTACTAAAGAAATACACCGTCTTAAAGAGCATTATACAATTTTTTTTATCTACCTGTAATTGTGGTTTTTAGATGATTAGCATCTCTAAAATAATTAATGCTCATAAACCAAGGTTCGACTGCTGGATTAAAAATAGTCGTTACTTTAGTTGATAAATAGAGATACATAAATAATCCCACATATTTTTAGCAATTATAATTTATATAAATATTTGTATGCCCTAAGAAAAAAAAATATTTACTTTCTTTGTGCATTTTACTAAAAGTTGTTTTTGTAAAGTGTTTCTTTTTAAAATATTTAATTTATTTATAAGAGCACAACATGTACATTTTAATAAGATTAAGTGAATAAAAGGAATGAAAAAATATTTAAACAAAACTTTTTCAATTCGACCACATGAAAGTAGCTTGCGGCTCTCAGAGCGACATTTGACTATCAACGGACCAAAAAAAAACAATAGAATAAATCCTTCGAAAGTTTAAGCCCAATGTGGCACGTTTTAATTGTTTTCCTAATTGTGTATACCTGGCCAATATCGAATTATTCAATGGTTCAAATATTAAAGTCACTAACAAACGGGGGAATGATGGCAGCAGCGTTATTTGAACTCTTGACCCCTAGTTCTGCAACGTGGCTTACCGATACATTTCCAACAGTCCAGGAACAATCCAGGAACAACAATCCAGGAACAATCCAGGAACAACAACCCTCGGTGGAAATTTGAAAACTAATGTATTGTATTTTTAAATTTCCTAGTTAAAATAAAGAAAATGAATTCTCAGAAAAAACTTTTAATGAAAGAAACAGGAAAGTCGATTCGTATGTTAATCATTTTGTTACATATTCCATTACAGGAATGAATTTCAATGTAAATTGCTGATAGCTTTTATTTTCCCCCTTTACCAATAGTTGACCAAGTGATTCTAATCAGGGCTTTGTATTATAATAGCACAGTTCAATACAGTATAGGGAATTCCCACATAGATGTTGTGTTGTGTTAGAGTTGATCCTGAGGCCATGTTTTCTTTTTTACCGATAAATTTGCTTCATTTACAACTAAAAATAAAAATGTAGGGTAACTCTTTTTGTGTTACTTCTGTTATGTTCTGCTTGATTAAACGCAACTAATTCGTGTGACAGTGTGATATGTGAATGATTACTAGGTCGAAACGAATGATCTTCTAATAAGAGAGGTTTTTTTATTTAACGGTGTAGCAGCGAATTTCTAGTTAAATATATTTCAGTCTAAGAGCCAATGCCCAGAAAAGTGTAAAATTTGCTTTTTTTTTTTTTTATTATTTTGATAAAGTAGGCCTATAAAATAATTTGACCATATGTTACTGCATTATTCAGTTTCTGTTATTTAGAAAATGATTAATTAAAATGTAGGCATATTATATAGGTCAGTATGGATATCAAGTTAGTATAGTGGGGGGGGGGTCGGCTGGCGCAGAACAAAATATGTGGGCCCTGTAAAGAAAGGAAATGATAAGAGACATTTTTAGCTACAAGTGTAAATTAGGATTTGTGGGGGCCCTTCAACGCGTCCAGATGGGCCCACTTTTAAATCCGCCCCCGGAGTTCAATCCAACTCTCGATAACACTGTGCACTTACACTCACTACACACATACATACATACACACACACACACAACGTTAGCTTTGAAATACTCGTCTGTTCAGCTGTAGGCTGAGGTTGCGGCTAGCAGCGATTGATGTGTTATATGTAAGCCCACAAACCCCAAAGACACCAATAAACACTTGAATGTGCTGTGTACATTTCTCCCGATACTTTACATTAGATATTTCAGATTCAAATACCATTTTTTAAATACACTTAGTAGACTAACACCTCCACCCCCACCATCCCCTCACACACCAGTGGCGTAGCGAGCTTAACTCGTGCCAGGGTCAAAATACCGTTTAGCGCCCCCCCCATTCGAAAACCATATAATACTATATATAAAATATACCATTTGGGGCATGACCTTTGCTCCCCCCCCTCACTACGCCACTGTCCACACATCTTAACCCCCTCCCTACAGAAATAAATAAATAAATAAGAAAAAACAAACATAGTCGACAGTGGCGTAGGAGGGCACTGAGTGCTGTGAGACCGCACAGGGCGCCAAATTAGGAAGAGGCGCCAAAGGGCGCTTTAAGTTTAACTTTTTCTTTGCACAGAATGAAGATGGCGCCAAAAAATGTAACTCGCGCAGGGTGCTACAATAGCGAGCTACGGCTCTGATTCCAGGTTTAAATAAAAAGATAAAAAGCAAAAAATAAAAATAAAAAAAAAATGTATCTACTGTTTCCACCATTATCTATGTTGGATTAGACAATTCTGCACTTCATTTTTTTTTTAAATCTATAAACTCACGTGATCAACTACGTCTGCTGCACTAGTTAATCAAGATTTTGAATGATGCCAAAAGGCAAAAAAAGGCCATAACTGCCCGGAAGTCGGGGGGGGGGTCAAAAGACCGGAAGCTGTATTGTCAACATTTAACGCAAAAGCGCATTGCGCTACGATATTCTGCAGTCGCGCGCTCTTGTCAATGGGCAAGTGTATTTTATGATCGCTGCCTTTACACAGGCACCAAACTGACTTACGGTGAGGGGGTGTGTGTGTGTGGGTGGGTGAGTGTGTTGAATTATCAACAAATTATACTCATAATTCGGGTGACGATTGGCAGAGTGGGAGGTCTAAATGTAAGGGCGAGAGAGGTTGCCGATCGGCAATGCTGAATGGTATCGATCGATCGATCATTTTGTTGAGAAGTAAAATCACCTTAAAAATAGCACTTAGGAACAAAGAAGTGTTTTTTTTTTTCCCGTTCATTAATCAATGTATGCATGCCTAATTATTTTCTATTTACGAACTATTTAATCCAAAATGATTGAAATGGCTTAAAAACGAAATATAAAAAAAAAAAACAATGGTTTCAATATGGCAGAATATTTTTGCTTTGATAATTTTGAAAAGTTCGAAGCTTAAATTACATTACCATAAAGTATAGGATTGGAGCATTCAATACTTTAACTCCCAAACATTGAGCTACATCATTTATTCTACTCATTCATTGATTGAATCTGTTCAACTGAAAAACGGCTATCTATCTATCTGCTATACACTGCTATACAATGCTATACACTGTTATACACTGCTATACACTGCTATATACTGCTGTATACTTCTAGACACACTGCAATACACTGCTATATACTGCTGTATATTCTAACACTGCTATACACTGCTATAAACTGATATACATTGCTATACACTGTTATACACTGCTTTACATTGTTATATAATATATGTACGCCGGTTTACACTGCTATGTCACACTGATGCTCATACGCTACCGCACTGCTGTCAAACATGCCGCTGCTATACACTGCTATACACTGATATATACTGTTGCTTACTGCTAAAGTGAGTGGCGTAGGAAAGTTTAACTTAGCCCAAAAACAGTCTTATGATGTGTAGAATTCATCTATTTCTGTAACCACGGCATATAATGGGCCAAAAATAAAGCCTGCGGCAGTGGCGTAGCGAGCTGACTCGCGCCCAGGGCACAATAACTTTTAGTGCCCCCTTAGTAAACCATATAATATTATATGCCAAAATATACCTTTGGGCGCCCCTTTGTGGATAGCGCCCGGGGCATGATGCCCCGTTGCCCCCTCCATCGCTACGCTACTGAGCCGCGGTTGCCCACCCCTTTGATAGATATATGTTTTAACAGATAGATCTATAGCTGGGTGTTCGAATAGGTAAATCGATAGATTGGTGTTCTACTGGGTAGATCGATATATGGGTGCAGAGCCTTTGCAAACTTGGCCCCCCTAGGACCCCCAATGCTATGTGCCCCACCCCCTCCCCTCCCTGTCAAAAACTATTATTGTGGGCCCCTAACATAGATCTTACGTTTTAAATTGGTTTTATTGTTAGTATTTTTTTTTTAAAACCATCTCACTACTTAAGAGGAGTACTATGTGGTGGATATTAGCTTATAATGGAAAGTGATATGGGTGAGCTTTGAATATATTAGTTGGATGGATAGGTATAGAGGTTTTGATAGATAGATAGATAGATAGATAGATAGATAGATAGATAGATAGATAGATAGATAGATAGATAGATAGATAGATAGATAGATAGATAGATAGATAGATAGATAGATAGATAGATAGATAGATAGATAGATAGACAGATAGATAGTTGTTATCAGTCATTACCTAAACATTAAATCATTACTCGTAATCAGCATAACGAAAATTGTGTCACTTTTTTTTTCAATTCTTCTCACACACCATTTCTAGACTTGTAATTATATTTAAATTGGAATTCCCTGCGCTCCCTCTACCCTCCTCCCCCCCCCCTCCCAACTCCTGCTGTCTAGTCAAAAATAAACTTACAGAATAAAGAAAAAAAAAAACCCAAATAAACGAACGACCAAACAAAAGCATAACTGTAGCATCTACTAATAGAATTAAGATGGACGACCCGTTAATGTTCATGTCAGGACAAAATAGATGACTGCCCCCCAACCGATTGTTTTGTCCTAAGGCCACGGATCTCTTCAGCCATGTTTATTTGTCATTATGTGGACAGTCACACGTCAAACAACACATTACCATTTTAACTTGTTCTGCAGCAAACATTTTTTTTCTTTTAATTTTCTTTTTTGGTTGGTGCTTACTTACGTCATCAATCATTCGTTAACGAGAATTGTTTCCATTTCATTTGCCTATCCCCATGTAGTCTAGCCAGATTTTTTTTTACAACAGTGGGTTCTCCAGAACTGAAAGCCTAACATCACCTATGTCTGAATCGTCCATGGGGGTGTTTTGTGTGTTTGTGTGTAGGGGTGGGGGGTGTCATTGGTTGAATCATTATGACTTTAACTTTAAACCATCAATATGTTCAAATTGACGCAGTGGGGTAGAGAGCTAACTCACGACCGGGGCACAAAACATATTTAGCACCCCCTCCCACCCACCATTCGAAAACCATATAATAATATATGTAAAATATACCATTTGGCGCTCCTTTGTGAGTAGCGCCCTTGGCATGATGCACCCCTTGCCCCCCACTCCTCACTACGCCACTGAATTGAATCATTTTATAAAGAAGTAAGATCATTTAAAAATATAATTCATTCATTTGCAGCTTTATCAGTTTGGAGTTGGTTGGGACCCGGGGGGGGGGAAGGATACTTTAAAACGATTGTCTCTCCATGCGGACACATTTCGGTACTATTTTTCACATTTACTACTTTGGCGGATTTTTTTGGGGCAGACTTCTTGTTTACTTTCAGCTATTTTCTTTAAAAACACCTGGCAACACTGGTTCCATCGATTTCAGACGTTTGTGTCGAGTTATCGCCTTCAAAAAACAGATGCGACCCCATTTGTCTTGGTTGCCTTTGTAATAAAAAAGTAGATGCCCCTAACCTAAAAAGTAAGGTCGAAGTGAGATATCATTTCCTAGGACCTAGGTTACAATAATTCAGAATCTCTTCGATAGACAAGTTTTTCATTTGATATATTATCACTCATTTATAGATCGATAGATCGATGGAAGAAGATAATTTCTAAGCACGGGTGGCCGAGAGGTGTAGAGAGTTGTCATGTCAACCTGAGGTTACCGGGCTCGATCCTTGGTGAGGACCAGAGAAATATTTCTTAGTCCTGGTTAAAGAATTCAATATTTCCTGAAATTCACACAGCTTTAAATGGGTTCTTGTCAATAGACGACGGCTGGGCGTTGTGATGACCACATTCCCTCAATAGACCGTGGTTAAGGGAAAAGATTAATTCTACACTTTATCTGCCCCGATGTTCCTCATGGGCTACGGAAACTTTTACTTTTGCTTTACTCTTAACATTTTCAAACAGAACACCGCTGGCTAAACATTGCCCCTGTTTAATCTGTTTGCGTAACGAAGAAGGGAAGGGCCTCAGCTAGGAATTCAGGGGTACGTACTTCAGGGCCCAGCTAGGAATTCAGGGGTATGTACTTCAGGGCCTCAGCTAGGAATTCAGGGTACGTGCTTCAGGGCCTCAGCTAGGAATTCAGGGTACGTACTTCAGGGCCTCAGCTAGGAATTCAGGGGTACGTACTTCAGGGCCGCATCTAGGAATTCGAGAGGTACGTACTTCAGGGCCCCAGATAGGAATTCAGGGGTACGTACTTCAGGGCCTCAGCTAGGAATTCAGGGGTACGTACTTCAGGGCCTCAGCTAGGAATTCAGTGATACGTACTTCAGGGCCTCAGCTAGGAATTCAGGGGGGTACATTTTGTACTTCATGGCCGCATGTAGGAATTCAGGGGGTTTCTGAAAAACTAAAATTACGAGGTTCTCATTGCCATTAATTTTGTAACAAAGAAATAAAAAAAATAACGAAAATATATTTTAAAATGCAACCGGGCCCCCTAAAGCGTGAGGCCCCAGACGAGTGATCGATATGCCCCACCCTACGGAAGCCCTGTTTACCCAAAAAAAATTTACAATAAAACATACTACAGATTACCTCTGTGTACAGCCAACCACAAACACACTCATACAGGTACAATTGTTTTATCTATATAATATAACAACGACATCTATATATCTTTTTTTTTTTATTAGTATTACTTTTCTTACCCTGAAAAGTCCAATATTAAAAGAGCTACGGTACAAAATCAACGATCCAAAATGTTTTTTTTTTCTTTTCAAAGTAACTGGATACTGATAAAATGATATGAACAACGAACATTTAAAAAAGACAGTATATAGATGTACGTCAGAACTGAAAATCGATCTACCAGTAGTACGGTTCACCAAAAGCACTATGCGACTGCAACATTTTACGACTTTGAGGTTGTCACTTACTTCTGGTCTGCTCCACTTGAATTGACCAACATATTCGGATCAACGCCTATACAACTTATTTTTAAATATATTTTTTCTAGTTTACAGCAAAGTTATATTATGACCGCATATAACTGTGTTATATTATGACAATATATAACACAGTTATATTATGACTATATATAACACAGTTATATTATGGCAATAGGTAACACGGTTACATTCTAACCATATAAAACACAGTTATATTCTTATCATATATAGCACAGATATATTCTAACCATGTATAACAAAGTTATATTCTAACAATATATAATAAAATTTTATTATGACCGCAGATATGTAATTCTGGAATCCTCATGTCTTTCATTTTTCCTCCTAAATTGGAAGCGGGCCTAAGAAATATTGTGTCCCGCCTTTTTTGAGGTTTTTGGCGCAATTAAAGTACACCACTGAATATAAGTATATAATACAGCTTAAACAAGTGCATCGTCATTTTAAATCGATTTTTCGAAACCCTATAATATTGGTGTAATGTACTTTGGTGTATCAACAACAACTTAGATCGGCTCGGCATACAACTTTGTCAAAAAAAATTGTAGCATACTTCTTGATAGCTAAAATTATATTTTGTGAGTTTATATAAAAGGTATATTTGATACCCGAGAAGCAGGACAGAAAATAAACCTCTAATTGTTTTTTTCCCCCTCTTTAATTACATAACTCGAGAAAATTTCGATGTGGATTAACAGAACTCAATCATATTTACTACATAAGTTACAAAGAATGCGCACTGCCAATTTAAATTGGGTTTTTCGAAAGCCGGCATATTTATGAATTATTCTATTGTGTATCAATATTTAGGTGCTACACTATAAAAAACAAATAGAAAAAGTACCACAAATGGATGCATGTTTTTCAGTCATTATAAGATGACGTTTTTTTTAATAGCGATGATCTTCCTGAGTGATACACATTCTGAGGATGTGCACTTTACTGACTGGGGTTTCACCGGATTCTCCCCCCCCCCCCCTCCACCACCACACACACCCATAAGTTTCTCAAAAATAATACAAAAATAACTAATTACTTATTTTTCATGTTCGTTAAGTTAGAACTCAGTTAACTTTTCCTCCTACCCGCAACCACCCCTCCCCCCCATAAAACAACCAAAGCTAGGCCTACATAAATGTTTACATGTAAATATGTATAACGCTAAGAGGATGATGGTATCCAGCATTTTACTGTTGAACTGTCCGCTCATCGACTTTAGAAATCTTACAAATTTGAAAGGAAAGAAATCCGTCTCTCTTAACAAAACCAATTCAGGCATAGAAACATTATTTAATGAAGCATTGGTCAATTAATAAATTCAGAATAAAACAGACACAACTCCTTTCGGCAGCTGAACAAAATAAAAAAAAAGTAAAAAGAAGAAAAAAAATATCTTTGCGAATACATAAAAAAAAAAAAAAAAACATCACAATGGCTTCATGGATCAAAGAACAAAAAGAAAAAATAAATGACCATGATGGGCTACTGCATAATCTCTGGTTGTGAGCAGCTCCCTTGAAAGTGAATTAAAACATTTATAAAGGGATTCAGAAACTGCCACCCCCCCCCAACACCCTAATTTAACTTCCCCCACCATAAAATTGTATGATATGTATGTGTGTTTTAATTAAGTTTCTCAGATCAACTTCCTACAAACTAAATTGCTAGAACCGAGCTTACTGAAGCACGCAGAGGCTTACAGTGGCTCGCACCAGGTTTCAAGCATAGATTTTAGTTTATTGTGTTGTTAGTGTATGATGTTGTGATGTGTCTTATTGGCTATTGACTGTTAACGTGAGCTTGTGAGACGTCTTCTTTTGTTACTCGATTGTGCTAAGCCTTTAAACTTGACAAACATTTAAATGATAAAAAAAAAAATCGAAAAAAAAAATTGAAAATGGAAGGAAAGGAAAGGGCGAAATTTGTTCTACATAGGTCTAAGTGAATAGGGGAAAAATAATTGGTTAAAAATATATATATAAATAAGAAGTTAGTTTGTTTAATTATTTCATGAAAGTTAGAGTACAGCACTATAAGTAGGTAAAGTTAAGTTCCCTAAGCCCAAGAGGGCCTTTTTGGAGCAGATGAAGTGTAGAATTCAGCTGTTTCTGTAACCACGGCATTTCAAGGGAATATGTGGTTAGCACAACGCCTTCTAAAGACATGTTTCCATTTAAAGCTGGCTAGACTTGAGGGACATTAATTTTCACCTATAACAAAGTCTATGGCATAGCCTATACCATAGTCTATAACATAGCCATCAAAATAGTCTATAACACAGCCTATACCATTTTATAAAACAGTCTATAACACGGCTTACAGCACAGCCTGTAAAATGGCCTTAAACATAGCTTATAACATATTATAAAATAGTCTATAACATAGCTGTTATCGTATCCTATGACATAGTCTATAACATAACCTATAACATAGCCTGCATAAAGCTGCATTCTGGGTTTTATTTAATAACTAAAAATATTTGAATGAGCAGTCAAATGCACTTTATCAGAATTATCGCAAATTAGATTTTAAAAAAAATGGCTCATTTGGTAACTGCGCCAAAGACATCGAATAGCTCCATCCCTAGCCTGAAAACATGGCCCATTTATAGATTTTCGAGGTGATCCATGCAAGTTTTGTCGATAGCGTATCCTTTTAGAAATTACATATTTTTTTTTAGTTGGCGTTGTCGACTTTAATGTTGAGGATATCGGTATATATATATATATATATATATATATATATATATATATATATATATATATATATATATATACTAGCTGTACCTACAAAACCTTTGCATAGAGTTATATCCCCTTAAGCTTGATCGCTAAAGGCTAGATTATTTTTTGGTTTCAGGCAGATCCGATTTTTTTCATGGTTGTATTTTAAACTGGAATACTGTTGCATTAAATCTTTACTTTCGATTTAACGCACACTGGAATATGAGGTATATATATATATATATATATATATATATATATATATATATATATATATATTGATATTATTAAATGTGAATTTATGTTATTGAAATAAATGTTCATGCCATCGAGCATAAAGGCTCATGTGATCGACATAAAGGGTCATGCTATATGAGCATAAAGGCTCATGCTATCGACATAAAGGCGCATGTTATCATTTGACATAAGGGCGTCGCTCATGCTATCGACTATAAAGGCTCATGCTATCGACAAATAAAGGCTCATACTATCGACATAAAAGGCTCATGTCTATCGACATAAAGGCTCATGCAATATCTGACATAAACGCTCATGCGCGCACTATCGTACGACATAAAGGCTCATGCCTGCGCACACGCATCGACATAAAGAGCTCATGCTATCGACATAAAGGCTCATGTTATCGACATAAAAGGCTCATGCTATCGACATAAACGCATCATGCTATCGACATAAAGGGTCATGCGCACGCTATCGACATAAAAGTCATGCTAATCGACATAAAGGCACATGTTATCGACATAAAGGCTCCATTGCGCACTTGCGCGCGCTACTTTTGCCTGCCTGCTATCGATATAAAGGCTCATGTTATCAGTATAACATAAAGGCTCATGCTATCGACATATACGTCGATATTGCTGAAAGACGAGCAGGTATCAAAAGGTATTTGATAATACTAACTAAAACTGATTTGTCTTAAAGCGTGTTTTTTCCTCCTTTCAGTACCCGTGGTCATAATGTATCCCATGCAGTCCATGTCTTTAAAACAGTTACTCAAGTCTTCAGTGCTTTTACTACAAAATGAATTTGCGACCCAAAAATAAAGTATACATGTTTGTAAAAGAATAATAAAGATATGTATTAAATATTTAACATAGAACGTTTTTTTTTTTGATTTGCTTTTTCAAGTCTTTACATATAATAGTCAACAACATAAAATAATATTTTATTAAATACACTAAAAGTTTTAAAATCAGACCAAGAACCTAAAACAAACAATATTGATATTAATTATCATCACTATACTGAAATATAAGCATTGAAAAGAAGGGCGGCAATTAGAGCTATACATTAATTATTTATTTCAACTAATGTAGAGACATATTAAGCACTACGATTTCTCTCTGTTCACCCACGCTTTTATTTTTTTAACAATGTTAATTGGTATAAATAATTGTATTATTCAAAAGAATATTTTTTTACTTTTTAGTGCATTCAAAAGATTATTATTTTAAAGATATTTTTCATAAGTATTTTGTTTGTTTTCTTTTGCATTTTAATAGATTACTTTGGCTGGGAGTCCATATAAAATAAACTAAAGCACTTCACTATTGCACAACGGTGCTGAACTTATGGATTAACGTATCATGATAATCTCCATCCGTATGTGAAGTCCCCAGTAAGAATGAGATTAAATATCTTAGATCCTATAAACCTAATGAGACTGGATTTGCAGTGCCATAACAATGTAATGTAATAATGTAGTAGTGTGTGTAATGAAGCGAAGCGGCAATTCCATAGACGATAGCGCAATGGTCGCCGCAGAGGCACCGCGGAAGATACCGCGGGGACTTTAACATGCATGACCTGAACAATCCATTGGTCCTCACTGGAAGCTTGTACCATGGACCCTCAGCTCGACAGTCGGGCGCTCTACCACAGTGACCATCTGATCATCTGTAATCTCCATCCTTTTACTTCCACATTTTTTTAGATATTACGGCAAAATACATGTACTTCGTAATTCTACAAGATTACATTGAAGAATCGAAAAGCACTGCATCATGTTGTCATATAAATTTACATGTTGCAAATGTGAAAGAAGTCACATTAAATTTAAAAAAAAATCATCTTTCAAAATTGAGTTACAAGATTTGGAAAAAAGAAACAAAACGAAAACAACAGAAAAAGAAATAAAGGCCACCGAAAAAATCCGGCTCCCATTGATATTATAATAAACTAGCTGCACCCTGCAAAACCTTTGTATAGAGTTATATCCCCTTAGGATTGATTTGGTAGGCTAGGTTATTTTTTGGTTTCGGGCAGACCCGATCTTTCATGATTGTATTTTTAAACTGGGAATACTGTTGTACTAATTCTTTTTTACTTTTGATTTAGCGCAGAATCCACACCGCTATTATTTATATAAATGATTCAAGCTTTTATTTTTATTATTTTTTTTTAACCTTATAAAAAGTAAATAGAGATTGTACTGATTTATACTTGTAAAAATTTATTTGGCGTAGCGTGGGGGGGGAGAGAGGAATATTGCAAAAAATAAACAAAGATGTAACTTTCTGGAACTTTGAATCAAGACATTGTGGGCAGTAAATAACAACGGAATGAATGTTCCAGACTTGGGGTTAACACACACACACAGGGAGTATTGTCAGAAGGCGTCGCCAGTCGATCGTAGTAAAAGGTCAGTGTCGGACATATTCCAGTACGTGTAGTGGGGCTAGGTGGTGGGGAACAACCTTGAGAAAATTCTGATTAGCTGCTGGCATTAGGATATCCGTGTACTCTTGAAATATGTAGGCATTAGTAAGGGATCAACTTAGTATTCTGCTGTTACTTTCCTCGCTATCAAAGATCCCTTTTTTTTTGTATCCCAGTATTTTGGTCACAGCAAAATGACACATATGTTGCTTGAAATAGTGGTAATAATCATATAATGATTTTTTTTTATATTGTCTGGGACACATGGTACTATTCTCCACAGTCTTCAGGTATTAGTGTTATAACATATTTAGTCAAATTATACTTTTTAGTCAGGATTATAATGGTGATATTTTTTCCTTCAATTCAGGCCGACGTTAGCCTATTTAACCAAATGCGCTCGAAATCGAGCCCTCACAGCTCAGCTGAAGTACAACTTCGGCGATCGCGCACACAACATAGCTATTACAACAGATCTCAAGTGTTTAGTTCAGTAGGCGAGTATATTTCCTTAGGTTGCGAAAATCCACATTAGTTTCCTACACAGTCTTCGGGGTAATTTGATAGTGCTTCGCACCTGTTCAACCCCCTCTTAGATAATCTCCCACAATGCGCAGAGCAGCAACAACAACACCAAAAAACACTGCAAATTGATTATCGTGACAGCACATACTCATTAATGAATTCTGTCACTTAATTGAAGAGGTTACACTATTAAGTACCCGTCTTTCTGGAGGCAAGCCACATTAATAAATATGAGTCAACTGAAAAATGATTTTCCCATTTGCCCTCATGTGTGGTATATATATATATATATATATATATATATATATATATATATATATATGTATATATATATATATATATATATATATATATACTTATAAGACGCATTCTCCTGTATCGTCTGTTCTGTCTAATAACTGTCTGTTCCCTTATAACTCAATGATCCAGACAAATAATCGTGAGAAGACACATATACACATAATTACATGAAGGTTATAGGACAGGTTTCGTTTCATCTGATGGGTAGTTTAATTGTAATTAATTTTTTTTTATTTTAGTATTTTACTATATTAAAGTAATGATGCAAAGAATTGTTGATGTTTTTTCATGCTCTTTTGATTTGTACAGTTTGAGGAAGGTAAAGGAATGAAGAAGGATTTAGAAGAAGTGTGAAGCCATAATAATAAGTATATATATATATATATATATATATATATATATATATATATATATATATATTAGGGCTGCTGATTTAAATCGCGTTAATTTTAAAATCTAACGTCAAAAATCTTTGGGTGATTAAAATTTTTAACGCAATACCTAAATGTTAATTTGACCAAAATGCTGAAAGTTCAAATTTTCAAATCGATAATTAATTAATTAAGGGTAGGGAGAGAGAGAGTGGGAATGAGAGAGGGAGGAAGGGAGGAAGGGGGAGAGAGGAGGAAGTAAGAGAGAGGTGGGAAAGGGTTTTGAGGGAGAAAGGAGGAGGAGGGAGAGAGGGTTGGAGGGAGAGAGAGAGTAGGGAGGGAGAGAGGGGAGGGAGGGAGAGAGAGAGGGTGAGAGAGAGAGGGAGAGAGATAAAGAGTGAGGGGGCAGGAGGGAGAAAGGGAATGAGGGAGGCAGGAAGAGGGAGAGAGGTGAAGAGGGAGAGGATGAGAGAAATGGGAGGAAGAGATAAAGAGAGAGGGGGCAGGGAGGGAGAGAGGGAAGGTCAGGAGGGAGGGGGATCAGGGGGGAGAGAACGAAGGGTAGAGGGAGATGGGAGAGGGGATGGTGGGAGGGAGAGATGGGAGAGAGAGCGAGGGAGAGGGAGGAGAAGAGGGAGGGAGAAAGGGAGGAAGAGAGAAAGGGAGAGAGAGGGAGGGAGGGAGAGAGAGGAAGAGGAGAGAAGGGGGTAGGGAGAAAACAGAAGGTAAACAGAAAACCTTATTTTAAACCCGGGCAAAGCCGGGTACTTGCAACTAGTATATATATATATATATATATATATATATATATATATATATATATATATATATATATTTTCATATTGTTATAACTCTCTCCTGTCTCTCGGTAGTGTCAACAGAATAGGGAATTCCCTATACCATCGCACTGTATAAATTGTATATTGAAAGCAGTGACTGTGGGAAGTTATGCAGCAGAGTAGAGATGAACCCAGCAGTTTAGAATGGTGGTCAGTGGATTGTTGACTGTATATAGATTATTAAATTCTGTGTTTTTTTATGTTATGGTGATTTCCCTTCAGAGCATTTAATAATATATAAACTTACAAAAAAAAAAGTTTTTAAACCACATTTAACATTCCAGACACAAGGTTATTTCTGTTACTCTGTATGCCAAACAGATATGCTAATAGTGCTAATATTTCTTGTAAACAGGGAGATAATTTGGTTACCTAGCTTGCGTCAGAACGTTTCTACATTTCTATTTGCATGGTAAGTTGTAGTGATATGCATGTGAGGGGTGGTCAGTGGTAGGAAAGATCGAACTGATGGAGATGGCTGGTCGTAAGGCTCGTTAACGAAAAGGGTGGTGAGGAGTGGGGGAGGGACAAAACAAAACTCATAATGCGACCCGGAATAAATTCAGATATGGAACCGTAGAAACTAATTCCAGAACTTTACGAACTATACGAAAATAAAAACTAAAAAAAAACAGCTGAAATCAGAATAGATTGAGGTGGCAAGGCAGGGGGAAAGAATGGAAAACAACAGAGGTCCAAAAGCAATAAGAGCAAGGTAACACCCAATGAGAAAAAGACCCAAGGGCAGACCAAGAAGCAGATGGTTAGAGGGGGCGGAGAAAGACCTTAAAGCCATAGGAGTGAGAGAGGGAGGAAGAAGACCAAGTGATTTGAAAAAGAGGAGCAGGGTATATTAAGGTCCCTAAATGGGCTGTAGAGCTAAAGGAAGAAGAAAAAGCGGGGGGCCGCGCCCCATCCCCTTTACGATTATCACACCGACCTTGAAAGCAATAATTATGCTATTCTTATAGATAGGTTAACTAGGCTTCTGTATTGGGGTCGCCACTGCTGATAAAGGCCTCTATTCAGGGCTTTTATTTCACCATATACAAAAGGGCTATCTCAGCGCCCCGTCAGATCCCCCCCGATGTAAAATGATTTTATTGTTGCGGATTGCCTTAGGGGTCCCAGTTTTAAAGATTAATTGGGTTCAACGTACCTGCAAGCGATGGTGGTCTTGACAGCATTTTTTTCAAAGGCCTCTAAATTACTTTTGTCTGGGCGGCTCAAATTACCAATATCCTAAAGGCTCTCGAAAACTTTGCCTAGGATTACCTCAAAGTACCCTGTCGAGGGCCACCGATAGTACCTTGTCTGGGGCCACCGAGTACCTCATGTCGTACGGATTTCCGAAACAGCCCCGTAGCGTGAAAATTCTACTGCAAGGGCCAGGCATTCTACAGCTTGGTAAAAAGCCAATAGCAGGGGTGGGCAGAAAATAAATGTTACTTAGTAGAGCAACAGGGGGAAAGAGACAAAACGCAGGGGGCCGGGTCCCCTTGGCTCCCCCTTGCACGCTACGAGCCTCCCACCGAAAGTATCTTGTCTAGCGCCACCAAAAGTATCATGTTGAGACACCAACGAAAGGTACCTTACTCTGGTAGCCCGAAAGTACCGGGTCTAGAAACCCTTAAGAAAAAGAGATATATTAAATTACAAGAGTATACAAACATATTTGTTTTATCTAACCTCTCTCATCTCTCTCTCTATCTTCAGGTGAAGAGGTCATCGATGCTGGCCAACGCATTTTTACGAATGTTAAACTCAAAGATGAGCCGCGACCCTGAGCCACACCAGGCCGAGTCACCCGACTATGACAGTTCATACGAGTCCAGCAAAAGGAGGATGCTTCCGGTGGACCGATTAGTCCGGTAGAGTACTTGGCCATGGCGAGGGTGGAGGTGGGGGTGGGGGGGGAGAACTGTGGTTATCCCATTTAATACTTCTTCTCTTTAGATATTCGTGATGACCAGTCACACAGCTCAAACTGGTAGGCCATCTATCAGAGGCTAAACTAGCTTAATGAGTGGCGTAACCTTCAGCTTTAGTGGCGTAACTAGCTGTGAGAAGATTAGTGGCCTGACCTTAGCTTTGGTGGCAAAATAAGCTTAATAAGGTGAAGTAATAGTTTAGTGGCGTAATAGCTTCAAGAGGCGTATACTAGCTTTTATTAGAATTATGGCATCACTTCAGCTCTAGTGGATTAACTAGCTTTATTAGTAGCCTCACTAGCTTTAGTAGCGGCAACTTAAGCTAGTAGAGTGGCGTAACTAAATTTAGTGGCGTAACTAACTTTAGGTTGGAGAACTAGCTGTATTAGTGGCCCAACTAGCTTAGTGGCGTAACTAGCTTTAAAGTGGCGGACCCTAGCTTTAAAGTGGCGTACCTAAAAGCTGCATTAGTGGCCTGGACCCTACTAGCCTTGAAAAAAGTGCAACTTCATTGAAAGGGTAACTATCTTTAGTGGCGTAACTAAGTTTACAGGGCCTGACTAGCTTTAGTATTGTAATCAGCTTTATTAGTGTCCTGACTATCTTTATATGTTTAACTATCTTTAGTGGTTAAACTAGCTTTATTAGTGGCCCGACTAGCTTTAGTGGCGTAACTATCTTTAGTGGCCTAACTAGCT
>JAGDYQ010000021.1:6591919-6605876 GCA_021962125.1 Bulinus truncatus
TGACTAAATTCAATGAAAAATTTTTTGTATGCTAAGATAATATAAATTTGTTAAAAAAACATATATTGTGGCCTTTTCCATGATGTAAAATCTATTAACTCTTGAAACTTTAAACCCACTTGTTGTATTTGTTCAGCAATATTAAAATGTTGCAAGTAGTTATAAAAAAAAGATTTGCCTAATATCTATCATAATTCCATTTTTATTTTACAATGACTTTCATTTTGAAAAAATAGAGATCTAGCTCTGATTTTAGCACAATAATTTTATAATTGCTCCACTAACCAACAGGTCTGTCTGTGTGTAATTAATGAATGTCGGGATAGTTAGTCATGTAGGAAGAACTTTAAATTGAGTGGGGGGGGGAAACAGTTGTAAATTTAGCTCTTTCTTAGATCAATAAATATTTAGTATAATGGAAGTCCTCTTCTCCTCATCCTGTTTTCCAATTTTTAATTTAATGCCTGTATGACCTGATAAATACAGTCGATTCCGCTTAATTGGGACACATCGGGACCGAGGCTTTTGTCCCAATTAAGCGGCTGTCCCAATTAAAAATACAAATGTACTATTGGCTTCTTGGTTTGGTTTCTTTGAGATTTGTCCCAAATAAGCGGCTGTCCCAACTAAGCGGTGTCCCAATTAAGCGAAATCCACTGTATTAGGTTAATGAGAGAGCTTACTATAAAAAAAAAAACCAACAATGCATTTTCTGTTATTCCCCCCCCCCCCATTCACATAACATAACAGAGTTAAAATGTCTCAGTAGGTATGGTGCAGTTTATTGGTTCAAATCCTAGTGACCAGTGTTCTATATAGGCCAGTGGTTTTAAAACTTATGGCCAGCATAAGTGGCGTCCGATGCGTATTCTAAGGGTACCGCCAAAAAGTGGGGAGAGGTGACCTCTGGCTGGTAGCTAAGTGAGTGTCGCCTGGAGACGCCCCCACCCCCTCCACCCTCCTCAACTCCTACCTAACTACGCCTCATCATATCAATCAGATCATATGTGTAAATTAATTCGATATTTCCTTAAAACAAACAACAAAAATCAACAAAAAGGGGAATGTAGTGGAGCGATTCATTCTAGTTAATTCAGAGTGATTACCACGGGTGGCAATACTGAGTACCACGGGTGGTAATACATATTCAATCCCCGTCGCTTGTTATTAAGTGCTATAAAATTACTTTTTACCGTCCGGGCTTTTAGGGATCGCCAGGGAACGCAGAGGCGTAGCGGAGGGAGTATGCGTCATGCCCCGGGCGCTACTCATGTTTTTCGAATGGGAAGGGAGCCATAAAAAGATATTAAAAGGTATTGTGCCCCCGGGCGCGAGTTACGTTTTCTATGGCGTGGACCACCAATAGTGTGTGCCTGTCACAAGTTGGGTATGAGTAGGTCACCAATAGTGTGTGCCTGTTGTTGCCTGTCACAGGTTGGGTGTGTGTGGGCCACCAATAGTGTGCCTGTCACAAGTTGGGTATGAGTAGGTCACCAATAGTGTGTGCCTGTTGTGCCTGTCACAGGTTGGGCGTGTGTGGGCCACCAATAGTGTGTGCCTGTCACAGGTTGGGTGTGAGTGGACCACCAATAGTGTGTGCCTGTCTACAAGTTGGGTATGAGTAGGTCACCAATAGTGTGTGCCTGTCATTAATTGGGTGTGATTGGACCACCAATAGTGTGTGCCTGTCTCAGATTGGATGTGAGTAGGTCACAAGTAGTGTGTGCTTGTCACAGGTTGCGTGTGGGGGCCCCCAATAGTGTTTGCCTGTCACAAGTTGGGTATGAGGTGTAGGTCACCAATAGTGTGTGCCTGTCACAAATTCTTGGTGTGAGTGGACCACCAATAGTGTGTGCCTGTCATAAATTGGGTGTGAGTGGACCACCAATAGTGTGTGCTTGTCACAGGTTGGGGTGTGGACCACCAATAGTGTGTGCCTGTCACAAATTGGGTGTGAGTGGACATACCATCAGCCTGTGCCTGTCACAGATTGGGTGTGTGGGGCACCAATAGTGTGTGCCTGTCATTAATTGGGTGTGATTGGACCACCAATAATGTGTGCCTGTCACAGATTGGGTAAGTGAGTAGGTCACCAATAGTGTGTGCCTGTCACAGGTTGGGTGTGAGTGGGCCACCAATAATTATTAATGCCTGTCACACGTAGTGTGTGAGTAGGTCACCAATAGTGTGTGCTTGTCACAGGTTTGGTGTGTGTGAGACACCAATAGTGTGTGCCTGTCACAAGTTGGGAGTATGAGTAAGTCATAATATAGTGTGTGTGTTTCCAAGAATGTAATGTGTGTATGTGTGGAAACAGTTGTGTGTGGGGGCGAAATATCTTTGACTGCCAAAGTTTGCATGCGTTTGTTTTGCAACTGGACGAGAGAGAACAGAAGACGAAAGCGAGACCACGGGGTCAGTTGCGTGGAAGGAGTTGAGTAAGAGGCGGGATGTGAGCAAGACGTGTTTTTTATGGAAGTGAAATGAGTTAAAATGTTAGAGTCCCACGTGCAGAATGTATGGGTTTTGTTTGTCGATAACTGGAGCTGCTGTTACGATTGTTTCTGTTGTTCGCTGACTTGTACGGTAACCATGGACGCTACCCGTCCTTTTCAGGACGGCAGCCAGTGCTTCTTTCTAATTCAACTTGATTTGTTTGAATCGGAAATTTTGTTCAATGATTTTGTTTTGTTTCCTGATTGTTGAGTTACACTAATCAGTAGTGGTATATATATACAACGACAGCCCGTGATGCACCCCCTAGGCTTCGATCGGTCCAACAATTTTTATTAAATAACTCTTGACAGGGCCCCCTTAAAGCATCAGACTGAATTGGTCTTGTACTGGAACGGGGCTCCTTCGAGATCTAGTCGCATAGAATGCAGATAGATAGGCAGACCCATATTTTGGCAAGTAGTAAGCACAAATTAATCGCGTCCATCACGTCTGAATAATTTGCTGATGAACATTTTATGCATAAATCGAATACCACGTAGTTATTTCACTAAGTTCTTCTACACTTGTTAAAACCAGTTAAAAATTAATAATCGGTGAATAAAGTGATGAAAAGTAACTCCAGATATTTAATGAGTTCATTCTAGGCTATTCCGGTCTTGAGAGACATACCATGGTCTACGTGGAATAGAACATTGGGGTTCTTCTAATCAGGAATACATAAAAAAAACCTTCTTGCGAAGGTGGTGATACTATGGTCAAAGAAGACTCCGAAACCGTAGTATTCACAGTGGGCTGTGGTGACGGATGTGGTCGGCACACAACACCCTTCCACTCCGTACCACTCAAGCACACCTGCGCAGCCTGCGGAGTTCGAACTGAGGGTAAAGGCACTTTACACCCTCCCCCTGTCCGAGTGGTAGGAAAACACCCTTGCCTTGCCAATCTGGCCGATCAGCAGTTCACACACCCTGCTGGTCTGGCCATTTTGGGTAAGTCTTAAACCCATCCTTTTCTGCCATCCCGGAGAAGATGACAGCGGGCACACTCACCCCGCCGCTCTGTAGGCATGGTAGACATGCATCAGCGCCGCCAACAATGCTGGTGTGGTAGGCACCACTACACCCTACCATGCTGGCAATGGCGGCGTTAAAAAAGAGCGGCGGGGTGAATGTGCCCTTTATCATCTGCAGGGATGGCAGAAAGATGGGTTTTAATCCTTACTCAAACTGGCCAGACCAGCAGGGTGTAATGAACTGTCCGATCGGTCAGAATGCCTGTACCCTCTGCCCGAAATAGCCAGGCTGCGCAGGTGTGCCCGGAGCTGAGACGGAGGGAAGGGTGTTGTGTGCCGACCACATCCGTTACCACCGCCAGCTGTAAATACTGCGGTCTCGGATAGTCCTCATTGACCACAGTACCACCACCCTCGCAAGTAATGTTTTTTTTTCTGACTAGAGAACCCCTGTGATCCATCCCCGTGGATCATGGTAAGTCTCTCAGACCAGGAAGCGAGAGTTCATACAAATATCATGCCGAAATATTTTATGATACTCTCTGAAACTTACTCGCGGTGGTGTAATATGATCCTTGGACTCATTCAGTCCAATGTATGGTAACACTTTATATTGTAGATAAATGAAGTGAAATAAGGTGTTATTCGATTTATGCATACATTCAGCAAATTATTCAATAAATTCACTCCCTTTGTTTACTTTTATGAAAAGCTTTGCCACTTTTGTTTTTTGTAATTATTTATTATAGATGATTTTATCTTAAGATCTCGTCTAATGAAATAGTGATCATTTTAATACGCTTACCATTCTACCTTAACATATTGTAGCATTTACACTGGACGTTTGCATTGAATTTTATCTATTAACAAAATGTGAAAGACCTTTCCTAACACACAATTAACAGATAGGTACTTACCATCATTGCAATAACTATGTGGTATTCAATTTGTGCAAACGTCTTATCTGCGCTAATGGCTTATTGACTATTCACTCTAACCTGACTAACGTTAATGACATTTATTAGGTTGAAAGCTTGATGTAGGAAGTGCTTGTTTCCTTTGTTGGCCTGACCAAAATTAATTTCAACATGTGGGTATGCATTGTACTAACGATACAAGCACACATAGAGTATTGACTGCGGCTACTGCAGTCATACTTATCTTATTTTTTGTTGTTATATTTTTCTGTTTTTCTATTTGTAAAATCTAATCAGAAGTTCTATGCCATGATTATGGTAACATGATAAACTCTATGTCTTCGCCCTACACTTTCTTTCTTTGCTGATTAAAGTATTGTTTACAAACATTTGGGTTGGAGACTAGAATAACTGCGGCAGGAAAAAAAAAATATTTCAAAATAATTTCGCGGTTATCTCTCTTTGACCACATTAATTTTGTTTGTAGCGCGTGCATGTTCTATGCGTTGTTTGTAAACTTTTTGAAAATATTATAGAGTCAACATTAAAGGAGTAATCCACAAGCCGTAAAGAAATTTTAACGGGAAATGAAGCGGACAGGTATACAGACGTTAACATTTATAACATTAAAAGATGATAATCTTATAACATATCTGGATAATGTAAGACTGACAATCATAAACGTAAACTAAACAAATCTTGCTTTTATGTTTTACCAACAATTGAAAACTTGTGTTATAAATCTCACGTATGAAACAAAGCCTGCTGTCATTTGGAAACAAAACAAAAAAGAAAAGCGGGACCTTTCAGAAGTCGGGGCCCAGAGCGCCTCCCTGTGTGCCCGCCGTAAAATTCCGACTCTGACGACACACATGTCAGCCACCAAAAGCACACAATCCATGAGATCCACCCGAATGAGACCATGAACCAATGTTTGTTTACTTTTAGCACAAATATTCAATTTTGCCCAGTAGGAATGACTCTGTTTTACTGTGCGGGCAAGTTGTTTCCCCTTATTGAAACCGCTAGCTTGGGTCTTTCCTCTAACTCAGTGGTCGGCAAAGTGCGGCTCCCGGAGCAGCATGTGGCTCTTTGGTTAATTGGTGCGGCTGTGGCATTTAGTTTTATTTAGTGTACTACTTATTTAGTGTATTAAAATTTAGTGTAATAAAAGTTTACTAAACAAGCAGATTTGGCTCCCAATTTTTTTAAATTGTTGTAATGTTATATTTGGCTCTCTTTGGCTGATAAATTTGCCGACCACTGCTTTCTAATTGGAATTTGGCGCGGCCTTCTAGATAGGTCAAGGTGGGTCCGTGAACCGTTTGTCTAAAGTCTAAAGCTTTGTTTACATATTTTTGAAAAAATAGCTGGCAGTATCTTCATTGACTTTTTTCTTCATTCTACACAAGTTATACACCAGCGGACGCAACTCTTGTTTGTTGTGTGGACTAGGCTAGGGGTTTCTTCTAACTGAAACTTCTGGACTAAGTCTTGTTTACATATTATTAAGTATGGTAAGCTAATACAGCGTAGTATCTTATTGAGTTTTTTCTCCCCATCTATAGTACATGCATCAACAGACACAACTTTTTTAAAAGTGATTCTCTAAAATTAAACCCGTTGTACCATGTTTTGTTTACATACTTTTAATCAGTCCTTTTTTGTGCCGGTACGTGTACCGGTACACGGCGTACCGGCACCTTTTTTAATGTGGGGAAAAATTTCTTGCTTTTCTTGTATTTTAACGTTTATTATTAATTTATTACATTATTAATTTGTTACAATTGAATTATTTACAAAATTGCGCGCAATAAGAATTAAAATAGGTGTGAACTGGCAGTTAAAAGTTGAATTCAATTCATCACTGAGTACCGGCACCTATTTTTTTTTTTTACAAAAAAAGCACTGCTTATAATGTTTTGTAAGTTGGTAGTATGTTGTTTTTTGCTACATTAACAACAAACTAGGACAGTGGGCATTACCAGAAGCAGATTAATGTCTTAAGTTTGACGCCCGGGGAGCAGAAACTTTTTTGGTTGGGCTCTTCTATGAGACACAGGGGAAATAATGGCGCAAATGTAACGTTGGTGCTTTGAGGGGGTGGAGGGGGATTTCGAAGATCGACCCCCGATGCACCCTTCGTACAATCCACCTCTGTACACCAGACAGGTTTATTGACTCCAACAAGCCTGATTGAAACTGTTGGCCATTACTGTTTTTCATGGACGAGGCGTGAGTGTTGCCGGTCATAACTCTTAGAGAAAAATGTATTGATGTTTTTATGCTATATACAAAGCACAAACGAACAAAGATATGTATATTTGTATAAAGTATTAGACTAACGACATATACAATTTATATATATAACTGATGTTTTATATATTTAAACTTGTAGTAATTTTTTTATGAATGATTGTGATAATTATATTCAATAAACACAGTACTATTATATAGCTATAAAATGGTCCTTACTCACCTAAATCCGACTCTGTGTATATGAGCTTTCTTAATGTATATATATATACAATGTATATATAGTTTGTAGATGGGGAGTGGGGGCAGTAATTTCTGGCAGCGGTCATCCTTGCAAGAGCACTAATTAGTAATTAATAAAAGTAATTTAAGCCTAATTGTTTTCGATATTGTACTTATTCAATTCTTTACCAAGTAGTGGCGTAGTGTAGGGGAGCAAGGGTGGGCATCATGCCCCGGGCGCTACTCACAAATAGGCACCAAATGTAGATTTAAAATATTATTTTATATGGTTTTTGAATTGGGGGGGGGGCGCTAAAAAAGATATTTTGCCCCGGGCGCGAGTTAAGCTCGCTACTCCACTGGGGGAACGATGACTTTCTTACGGCAGTTATGTTTAAAAACATTCCACTCACTTGTCCCCCCCTCCCCAATAATAATATACACTCACTCTCATAATGAGACAGACCATTATTATTTCATACTAAACACACAAAAAAGACGTTTTTTTGTTCCACATTAGTCGTTTTGCTTCCAGTCAGTGAAATTAATCTGTAACTTGGACAACCCACTTCGACTCATAGCCTCAAACACATCTTGTTCATTTCCTTTTAAATTAATAGTCTCTAACACCTCTTTTGTTTCACCATAATAGTCCACTTCAACCCATGCATAACGACTACCATTAGAATGTCGTCATTGGTCGTATTTTCCCTTCTGCCACTTAGACCCTACCTGCTCCTGTTCATTCACATTCATTTATTTTTCCAAGTCCCCATCAAACTTTCTGGCCTAAACATTTGATTTTTTGTTAATATATCTGAGAAGGTTTTGGAACACATTCACTGATCTGTATAATGGGGTTTGGCGAACGCGGAAATTTATTCGAAGCAGAAAATGCAGCTATTTCTATTTACGACATCAAAGTGATTCCCGCCAAAAAATGTTGTCCCTCCACCCTCTGGTTACTATCGCCCAACTGTATGAGCCGAGTCAATTAATAAATAACAGAATACGGATAGCGGGCACGGCCTACGGTTTGTTCCAATGTCGTTTCTATGTGGCGCCGTTGTAGGTGGGTTGAGGCCCAATGTTGATTCTCTGTGGCGCCGTTGTAGGTAGACTGAGGCCCAATGTTGATTCTCTGTGGCGCCGTTGTAGGTAGGTTGAGGCCCAATGTTGATTCTCTGTGGCGCCGTTGTAGGTAGGTTGAGGCCCAATGTTGATTCTTTGTGGCGCCGTTGTAGGTCGGTTGAGGCCCAATGTTGATTCTCTGTGGCGCCGTTGTAGGTAGGTTGATGCCCAATGTTGATTCTCTGTCCGGTCGCTGAAGGGAGGTTGAGGAAAGAGTGGAACATTTGCTATTTGAGTGCGCAGGGCGTGTGGGTCACAGGGTGGACGAGTAAGGTAGCTTGCTTCCTTTATGATGAAGAACACAGCGATGTTGATCTCGCGGGCTATTAGAGACTGTGTCCGCTAGCAAATAAACTGAGTGAGCTCAAAGGGAGAGAGAGAGATAAAGAGAGAGAGAGAGAGAGAGAGAGAGAGAGAGAGAGAGAGAGAGACCACGATAATTCAGGTTCATACGGGAAGCGATCCTGCAATAATCACACATGGTCTCAGTTTTCAAAGCGTTGATGCCTTTGACTTATTAATCAATATTTTAAGAAAAATAAATAATTTTATGGACACTAATTATATAAATGATTCAAATAAATTGTTCTTTACATAAAGCCAGACATACAAATATTTGGAATTTATTTCTATTTACATCTATGAATCAAAAACAAAACGGAATACATGATATTTGTAAATTCATAATATTTTCATAATCATTACACTAAAAGATAGCATCGAATTCCAGACGAAGATAGCACGCAAAATCAAAAGGGCTCAAAGATAACTTAAAACAACTTATAAATATCAATTGCCAATTTGAGTCCACAAATGCCAGAGACTACACACTACACACTACACACCCTGTTAAAATCACAGGGCGATCGTGCATCAAACATACATCAGCTGCTCATAAGAAAAAGGGCTGTAGCATAATACAAAAAAAAAACACAACAAATAACATACAACAAACAACACTCACACACAAATTAAACTAAATCAAATAGGAAGGTGTCGACAAAGTACAGTTAAATACCGGTAAATAAAACAACCAACGCTTCCCCTGTCAGGCTTACAGCTACAACGCCACCAGACTATCCCCAAACAACATCTCCGTCGCATCGTTTTCTTTACTTTCATTTTTGTCCACACCCACTCACTTCCAGAGCCCCAGGCGCATTGCAAGCTAACCGAGCTAGGGCCATGAGGAACGATTTCAAAGGCCCCTTCCTAACGACCATTTTGCACTAATGTTATTATGTTTCCTGTCTCAATTTTTTAAAAAGGTGGCCGTAATAGTGAACCACAGATTATATATTATGTAATCTGTGCAGAGACGTAACTAGGCGTGTGAGATGAGGGGGGAGTCCAAATTCGAAAGTCCGCGACTAAATCTAATGTTTATATTAATAATAAATGTTCAAGGAATTGTAAAAAAAAAAATGTACGTCTCTTATATAAAAAATTCAGATGGTTTTCTAATATTATTTAAATTATTATCACTTTGTTTTGCGTGTTTACTGTCCTTTCGAGGCTAAACATTAAAATGTCTGTTCTATTTAAAAAAAACAAGCAAAAACAAACAAAAAAACAACGAAAAAAAAACAACAAATATTCAATATTTCCCGGTATCGCCTACAGCTTTATCAGCCGATCCTCACCAGTGTGAGAACCTGCACTTTCAGCAATCAGTGATAAAACGAAAATCATGTTACAAGGTTAGGTATGTGCCTGAGTAACTTGTTGGCTATTGATCCGGGCATGTACCATCGATACTAGCCGTACGAACTTCTCTGTCTCCCCCTATTGGCTCGCACCGGAAGTTCGCGGTGCTAGGTGGGAATACTACATTTTTATTGGTCTGTTTCTCCGTACGTCGTGTCTATAGGGCTAACGTTGTAGCCCAAACCTGCTTCATAGAATGAAGGGGGTTGACTCATCGACATCAAGCTTAGGAAATGTTCTATCTATCTATCTATCTATCTATCTATCTATCTATCTATCTATCTATCTATCTATCTATCTATCTATCTATCTATCTATCTATCTATCTATCTATCTATCTATCTATCTGTGTCTGCCTGTATGTCTGTAAATCTTTCCGTCGTTTTTTTCTGAATGCCTGAATGTTTTCACGGTTTGTCTTACCGTCTGTATGTCTTCATTGCTGCTTGTCTCATTAATACAAGTACCTTCGTTCCGAACTTTGTGCAGGCTATGCCCTACCAGTACCAGTGCTTGTCTCATTAATACAAGTACCTTCGTTCCGAACTTTGTGCAGGCTATTCCCTACCAGTACCAGTGCTTGTCTCATTAATACAAGTACCTTCGTTCCAAACTTCATGCAGGCTATGCCCTACCAGTACCAGTGCTTGTTTCTTTGGTTGTCTATATATCTATTATTTTACTTTTTATTGTCATAGCCTCTCTCTCTCTCTCTCTCTCTCTCTCTCTCTCTCTCCCTCTCTCTCTCTCTCTCTCTCTCTCCCTATCTTCTATCTCCAAGTATAGCTATCTAAATACAAATTAAAAACAAAATCTTTCAAAGAAGTATTTTTCTTCCACTACACACACACACATTCAACCACACACACACACATTCAATCACACACACACACTCAACCACACACACACACAAACACACACACACACATTCAAACACACACACATCAAAGCCAATCGAAATACCTCACTATTATAAGGTTAAAAAAGCATCCATCACCTGGTGATATAAACTTAACCGATAAGAAACAGCATTGACCGTAACATAATCGAACGTGTACTTTAGAAGTCAAAACAAGAAAAGCTAATGGACTTTTTTTTGAACAGGTGATACAACATAAGTATATGTATATAAACAACAAACAATCACACAGACAGTCACACACACAATCACATAGACAGTAACACATAATGACACAGACACTAACACACAATCACATAGACAGTAACACATAATGACACAGTCACACACAATCACTCAGACAGTAACACATAATGACACAGACAGTCACACACAATCACATAGACAGTAACACATAATGACACAGACAGTCACACACAATCACTCAGACAGTAACACATAATGACAAAGACAGTCACAAACAATCACTCAGACAGTAACACATAATGACACAGACAGTCACACACAATCACATAGACAGTCACACATAATGACACAGACATTTACACAATCGTACAGTCACACACAATTACAGACAGTCACACACAATATTACACACACAATCACACAGACAGTCACACACAATATTACACACACAATCACGCAGACAGTCAGTTAGGTGTTGTTTGGTTAGGGTTAGGTGTTGTTTGGTTAGGGTTAGGTTGAAAGTATTCTTCAAAATAGTGTTTCCCAACCTATTTTGTGTGTGTATGTGTGTGTGCGTGTGTATGTGTATGTATGTGTGTGTGCGTGTATGTATGTGTGTGTGCGTGTATGTATGTGTGTGTGTGTATGTATGTATGTGTGTGTATGTATGTATGTATGTGTGTGTATATGTGTGTGTATGTATGTGTGTGTATGTATGTGTCTGGGGGTCTATACCCCAATCTAAACATTTACAAAATATATGTATCTCCCCTATGTAACATGGCAGAGTCTACTACAGGGGTTGGCAACATTTTTGAGTAGCGGGCCACGTTGGGCTCATACATTTTTACTAGAAGGGTTGGACCATGAACGGAGATCATACTGTAGGGCCGTGTATAAAGCGAAAGGATGGAGTTTTTTTATATATAAATTAACATGGAAATAAAATGGGATTAAAAATTAGACACGCGGCCATGATCAGACAGCTAAATGGGCCATTACGTGGCCCACGGGCCATATTTTTTTTTTTTGCTTTCAACTAAGTAGAAGGTTGGCCATTAAAATTATATATATGAGCAGCTCTTTTTCAAATCACCTCCAAACGAAACCATTTAAATTGCTGCTAGTTTTATAAATTCTCGTCATTGCTTTAATGATGTTTTTTTTAATGGTTTTTGGCAGTCTTGTTGTGTACAGGAATTATTGGGCCTCTACTTTATCTCCTTCGTTAATGCTTCATAATATGTCCGCATTCTTTAAGATCAATATCCCAACTGCATCTTGAACTCCACACACTAAATGACACTTGGGAAAACACACGCTAATACACAACAGCGAACACTTCAAATATCCAATCAGTAATAGGAACAATGTATTCATAATGACGAAATAATATAAGTTCAATCCATCAAATCTATAAAAGAAGTATGATGACAAAATAACAATAAAGTCCAGAGAAATAGTTTGAAGTCACCAATTAGCCCAACTTTTACACTCTCCGTCCACTAGCATACAGTTCAATACGATGAACTCTTTACTGTCCGCTTAACTCCCTTCTCCATGTTCTCCTACCACCTCCCTCCTAACCCCTGATCTCTTCACCCAAATACCGCCATGCTCCACTGGTCATACTGGTCACTCTCCATTCACTACTTTGATCTTCCACCCTTTCACGATCAAACCCACGCCATGCCATTCAAAGTTGCTAACTGACCCAACACAGCTCTCACACCACATATAATACTCTGACAGGCAACCCAGATGTTCTGCTGTCGCAACTCACAAATCTTAATTACGCAACTGACTACCTCAGGGCCGTTTTAAGGTCATCGTAGGCCCTAGGCACTTTCAAAGTCGTAGGCCCTCCCCCCGACTTCATTTTAATATTTTTCAAGAATGCACCCGCACTTCTTTGCGATTTGAAAACTAAATAAATTTTGAGGACGTCATATGTGACTATGCCTAGACAAAGAGCCGAAAAGTTAACATACTCATCTCACACGGTTATATATAGTTACTTTAATACAAACATTATTAAATTTCATTGGCATTCTGAACTTGTTTTCACTTTATGTTCTGGCTTTTGTAGGCCCTTGAAAAGTCCGTAGGCCCTAGGCACAGTGCATACTTGTGTTTACTGTGCCTAGTTGATAAAGCGGCCCTGGTCTACCTTCAAATAAAAATGTTAAAAATGAAAGATAGAAAAAGGAGGGGGAGGAGGGACTTTCGGGAAATTCAAACGCTCTCCATTTATGATGCAATGAAGTATAAAAGTGCTGAAGCTATTATAAACAAAAAGTCAGGTATATATAATGGCAAGCTTAGAAAATACAATTATGGTTTATAGTGAAAGGAAATAAAATAAACATTTTAGAATGCATTTTGTATCGACTATCGTAATGACAATGTAATTTATCTTCCCGCCCCCTTAAATCTTTGAACACTGATCTGTCTCAATTCAATGTAAGAATTGACTTACAATCAGTGGCGCAACCAGCAAAAAGCGCTGGGGGGGGGGGGTGGCTCACATATTGAAAAAAGACAGTTTGACAGTCTTTTTAGTAATTTTATATAGTAAAATATGTATTGATGATTTGGTCTGGGGGGAGGGGGCTCAAGCCCTCCTGCCGCCCTCCCCCTAGGTTGCGCCACTGCTTACAATCATTATCGTTTATAATGTAAAAAAATGTATTATCATTATCTTTTATAAAATAAAATATACAATCATTATCTTTTTTAGAATGTAAAACATACAATCATTATCTTTTATAAAATTAAATATACCAATCCTTTTCTTTAAGAATTAAAATATACAATCATTATCTTTTAGAATGTAAAATATACAATCATTATCTTTTAGAATGTAAAATATACAATCATTATCTTTTATAAAATCAAATATACAATCCTTTTCTTTAAGAATTAAAATATACATTCATTCTCTTTTATCATGTAAAATTTACAATCATCGTTTAAATGTAAAAAATGTACAATCATTATCGTTTATAATTTTAAAAAAAATATACAATCGTTATCGTTTATAATGAATCGGATTGAATAATATTTACACCAATCAACAAAATGCATCATAGAGAATACTTTTTTGTAATCCGTTTCATTATTGCCACTGCAATCTATCTCACTTCAATA
>JAGDYQ010000021.1:6606376-6640438 GCA_021962125.1 Bulinus truncatus
AAGTTATTTATGATTTATGATAATTCTTGTTAATAATATTGAATACTCCATTTGTAAAAATATTTATGTGACTTTATTACAATACAGTTTTTGAAGGTTTAAAAATTGATTTATTTATGGATGCCAAGCATTTTAATGACATAAGAATCTTCTTTCTTGACAGAATTCAATGAAAATTTTTTGTATATTAAGATGATATAAATTTGTTAAAAAAACATATATTGTGGCCTTTTCCATGATGTAAAATTGATTAATTCTTGAAACTTTAAACCCACTTGTTGTGTTTGTTCTGCAATATTAAAATGTTGCAAGTGGTTATAAAAAAAAAGATTTGTCCGATATCTATCATAATTCCATTTGTATTTTACAAAGACTTTCATTTAAAAAAAATTAGAGATCTAGCTCCGGTGATTTTAGCACTCGATAATTGCTCCACTAACCAACAGGTCTGTCTGTGTAATCAATGAATGTCGGGATAGTTAGTCATGTATGAAGAACTTTAAATTGAGTGGGGAAAAAAAAAACAGTTGTAAATTTAGCTCTTTATTAGATCAATAAATATTTAGTATAATGAAGTCCTCTTTTCCTCATCCTGTTTTCCAGTTTTTTAATTTAATGTCTGTATGACCTGATAAATATTAGGATTATGAGAGAGCTTACTATAAAAAAAACCAACAATGCATTTTCTGTTATTTCCCCCCTCCCCCACATTTACATAACATGACAGAGTGAAAAAGGTCTCAGTAGATAAAGTGCAGTTTATTGGTTCAAATCCTAGTGACCAGTGTTCCATCTATTGGACAGTGGTTTTAAAACTTATGGGATTTGCCATCCACTAAATAGCCTGTTCAGTTTTCGCAGCCCACAAATAAAACAAACAAAAGAAGAAAAGAAAAGCTACAATTTATTGAATTTATTTTTTACACTTCAATGAATGAATATTGTAAAAATAAATAAAGGAAGGTTCAGGCTTTTTGTGAATGGCTGGTTTGTAGCTAAGCTGTATTTGTATCTTAGATGTGTTTGTCTATTGCTTTGTTTGTATCTAAGCTGTGCTTGTATATCATCTGTGTTTGTAGCTTAGCTGTGTTTGTAGCTTAGCTGTGCTGTTCTCAAATCTTGTAACTCACTTATGGATCTGTTCAAAATTACTATATCTTCCAATAGCTTTATTGGATGAATTCATTGATATATTATTAAGGTGAAGAAATAGCCAACACATAACTTCAAAAAAAAAAGTATACTGTCACAGATTGGGTGTGAGTGGACCACCAATAGTGTGTGCCTGCCACAGATTGGGTGTGAGTGGACCACCAATAGTGTGTGCCTGCCACAGGTTGGGTGTGAGTGGATCACCAATAGTGTGTGCCTGCCACATATTGGGTGTGAGTGGACCACCAATAGTGTGTGCCTGCCACAGGTTGGGTGTGAGTGGACCACCAATAGACCACCAATAGTGTGTGCCTGCCACAGGTTGGGTGTGAGTGGACCACCAAAAGCGCGTGCCTGCCACAGGTTGGGTGTGAGTGGACCACCAATAGTGCGTGCCTGCCACAGATTGGGTGTGAGTGGACCACCAATAATGTGTGCCTGTCACAGGTTGGGTGTGAGTGGACCACCAATAGTGTGTGCCTGTCACAGATTGGGTGTGAGTGGACCACCAATAGTGTGTGCCTGTCACAGATTGGGTGTGAGTGGACCACCAATAGTGTGTGCCAGCCACAGATTGGGTGTGAGTGGATCACCAATAGTGTGTGCCTGTCACAGATTGGGTGTGAGTGGACCACCAATAGTGTGTGCCTGTCACAGATTGGGTGTGAGTGGACCACCAATAGTGTGTGCCTGCCACAGGTTGGGTGTGAGTGGACCACCAATAGTGTGTGCCTGCCACAGATTGGGTGTGAGTGGACCACCAATAGTGTGTGCCTGCCACAGGTTGGGTGTGAGTGGACCACCAATAGTGTGTGCCTGCCACAGGTTGGGTGTGAGTGGATCACCAATAGTGTGTGCCTGCCACATATTGGGTGTGAGTGGACCACCAATAGTGTGTGCCTGCCACAGATTGGGTGTGAGTGGACCACCAATAGTGTGTGCCTGCCACAGGTTGGGTGTGAGTGGACTACCAAAAGTGCGTGCCTGCCACAGGTTGGGTGTGAGTGGACCACCAATAGTGTGTGCCTGCCACAGGTTGGGTGTGAGTGGACCACCAATAGTGTGTGCCTGCCACAGGTTGGGTGTGAGTGGGCCACCAATAGTGTGTGCCTGTCACAGGTTGGGTATGAGTGGACCACCAATAGTGTGTGCCTGTCACAGGTTGGGTGTGAGTGGACCACCAATAGTTTGTGCCTGTCACAGGTTGGGTGTGAGTGGGCCATCAATAGTGTGTGCCTGCCACAGGTTGGGTGTGAGTGGACCACCAATAGTCTATGCCTGTCACAGGTTGGGTGTGAGTGGGCCACCAATAGTGTGTGCCTGCCACAGGTTGGGTGTGAGTGGGCCACCAATAGTCTATGCCTGTCACAGGTTGGGTCTGAGTGGGCCACCAATAGTCTATGCCTGTCACAGGTTGGGTGTGTGTGGGCCACCAATAGTGTGTGCCTGTCACAGGTTGGATGTGTGTGGGCCACCAATAGTGTGTGCCTGTCACAAGTTGGGTATGAGTAGGCCACCAATAGTGTGTTAGTTTCCAAATGTGTGCGTAAGTGTGCAAACAGTTGTGTGTGGGGGGCGAAATATCTCTGACTGAAAAAGTTTGCATGCGTTTGTTTTGCAACTGGACGAGAGAGAACGAGAAGACGAAAGCGAGACAACGGGTCAGTCTCGTGGGAGCGAGTTGAGTAAGAGGCGGGATGTTTCTATTGTTCACTGACTTGTACGGTAACCATGGTCGCTACCCGTCCTTTTCAGGACGACATCCAGTGCTTCTTTCTAATTCAACTTGATTTGTTTGAATCGGAATTTTGTTCAATGATTTTTGTTTGTTTCCTGATTGTTGAGTTACACTAATCAGTAGCGGTATATATACAACGACAGCCCGTGATGCACAGCCACACCCCCCTAGGCTTCGATCGGTCCAGCAATTTATTAAATAACTCTTGACAGGGCCCCCATAAAGCATCAGACTGAATTGGTCTTGTACTGGAACGGGGCCCCCTTCGAGATCTAGTCGCATTGAATGCAGACAGGTAGGCAGACAAAGTAGTAAGCACAAATTAATCGCGTCCATCACGTCTGAATAATTTGCTGATGAACATTTTATGCATAAATCGAATACCACGTAGTTATTTCACTAAGTTATTCTACACTTGTCAAACCCAGTTGTATAATAGGTAATGTTCGAAAGGACAAATTAAAGTAACTCAGATATTTAATGAGTTCTTTCTAGGCTAATCCGGTCTGAGAGACATACCATGGTCTACGTGGAATAGAACATTGGGGTTCTCTAGAGAGGAATACATAAAAAAAACCCTCTTGCGAAGGTGGTAATGCTATGGTCAATGAAGACTATCCGAAACCGTAGTATTCACAGTGGGCGGTGGTGACGGATGTGGTCGGCACAATACACCCTTCCACTCCGTCCCACTCAAGCACACCTGCGCATCCTGCGATTTCGCACTGAGGGTACAGGCACATTACACCCTCCTCTCTGTCCCGAGTGGAAGGAAAACCCCTTTGCCTTGCCATTCTGGCCGATCAGCAGTACACACACCCTGCTGGTCTGGCCATTTAGGGCAAGTCTTAAACCCCTCTTTTCTGCCATCCCGGCAGATGACAGCGGGCACACTCACCCCGCCGCTCTGTAGGCATGGCAGACATGCATCAGCGCAGCCAACAATGCTGGTGTGGTAGGCACACTACACCCTATCATGCTGGCAATGGCGGCGTAAAAACAATGTATTTAGTACTCATGACAGATCGCTTTGCGGCCTTTTGGCTTAGATCAAAAAGGTCGTATAGAAATAATGTTCACCAAAAGGTGAGCACAACCAACACTTGCTGTTAGTTGAAGTGGAGGTTGATAGCTCAAATCGCTGCTTCAGCATTTAATGGCAAGACCAAGAGCACTTCTGGTTTAGCGCAGTTTGGTGTGACACATCCTACCTGGCCAGGAGTGGTATTTAATCACCATATCTGTATGGTAGCAGATTAACCCTACGACCTTCATAGGTATGGAAATAAAACAAAAAAGTATACATGAGTCATTCTTTTAAATGTTGTATGCCGCAGGCATCTGTAGAGCGATGACACCGGTGGAATTATGACATACATTTAAACATATTGTGATATGGGAAATTATTCAGTGAGTTAAACTACATTGACAAAATACATGCATGTACTATGCAGAATCATAATGATGTGGTAGGAATCACTTTATTGTGGAATACTGCAATGTACTTTAGCTCGGAAGTTCATACGATTGTTAGATAGAATAAATTCAATAAAGTGAGAACCAGTGAGATAAACAGAAGGATAGAAAAGGCAGATTTAAAAATACTTTATGCATACATTGAATATCACCTTGTTATTTCATTTATCTATAATACCGTAAGGTGGATGGCAGGCATAAGTAACCACTAGTTGTCCACCTGCCAAGGTCATGTGAAGTCGAGATTCATGTTGCAGAATTCACCCAAATGTCTTATTACGTATTATATAGGGTTATCAGTTTGTCAAGTATTATGGACATTGTTAGATGACTCCACGGACTTACGTGACAACTGGTAGTTATGAGCCAATGGCCAGACCAGCAGGGTGTGTGTACTGCTGATTGGCCAGAATGGTAAGGCAAGGGGTGTTTTTTCCTGCCACTCGGACAGAGGGGAGGGTGTAGTGTGCCTGTACCCTCAGCCCCAAATGGCAAGCTGCGCAAGTGTGCTTGAGTGGGACAGAAAGGAAGGGTGTTGCGTGCCGACCACATTCGTCGCCATCGACAGCTGTGAATACTACGGTCTCGGATAGTCCTCATTGACCATAGTACCACCACCTTCGCAAGAAGGTTTTTATAATTTAAAATTCCTGACTAGAGAATCCCAATGATCTATTCCACGGATGCAGAGTATCACCAAGCTCAAGCCAAAAATAACTTTCATGATTTTCTTCACCATCTTTTAAGGTGTTTTTTTTTTTTAACGCCGCCATTGCCAGCATGGTAGGGTGTAGTGTGCCTACCACACCAACATTGTTGGCGGCGTTGATGCACGTCTGCCATGCCTACAGAGCGGCGGGGTGAGTGTGCCCGCTATCATCTGCAGGGATGGCAGAAAGATGGGTTTTAATCCTTGCCAAACCGGCCAGACCAACAGGGTGTGTGTACTGCCGGTCGGCCAGAATGGCAAGGAAAGGGGTTTTTCCTGCCACTCCCCGGACAGAGGGGAGGGTGTAGTGTGCCTGTACCCTCAGCCGGAAATGGCAAGCTGCGCAGGTGTGCTTGAGTGGGACGGAGTGGAAGGGTGTTGTGTGCCGACCACATCCGTCACCACCGCCAGCTGTGAATACTGCGGTCTCGGATAGTCCTCATTGACCACAGTACCACCACCCTCGCAAGTAATGGGTTTTTTTTCCTGACTAGAGAACCCCTATGATCCATCCCCCGTGGATCATGGTATGTCTCTCAGACCAGGAAGGAGAGATCACAAAATATTTTGAAATACCTAAACATTTTGTGATACTCTCCGAAACAAATTTATCTGACAGAGAGTTCATCTGTCAATGGGTTTACAAGGTGTAAAACATATTCCCAGTCTAAACATGCCTATTTATGGGAACACTTTAAATTGTAGGTAAATGAAGTGAAATAACAAGGTGGTATTTGATTTATGCATACATTCAGCAAATGATTCAATAAATTAACTCCCTTTGTTTACTTCTATGAAAAGTTTACATACTTTGTTTTATGTATTATTTATGTATTATAGATGATTTTATCTTCTTAAGATCTCGTCTAATGAAATAATGATCATTTTAATAGCTTACCATTTTACCTTAACATATTGTAGCATTTACATTGGACGTTTGCATTGAATTTTTTATTTTTTATTTTTTTTTTTTTAACTTAAGACATGTTTCGGAGAGTATCACAGAATATTTTGGCATGATATGTTGTGATCTCTCCTTCCTGGACTGAGAGACATACAATGATCCACGGGGGATGGATCTTAGGGGTTCTCTAGTCAGGAAAAAAAACCCATTACTTGCGAGGGTGGTGGTACTGTGGTCAATGAGGACTATCTGAGACCGCAGTATTCACAGCTGGCGGTGGTGACGGATATGGTCGGCACACAACACCCTTCCACTCCTTTCCTTGCCATTCTGGCCGATCGGCAGTACACCTGCTACCATACAGATATGGTGTTTTATATATTTAAACTTGTAGTAATTTTTTTTATGAATGATTGTGATAATTATATTCAATAAACACAGTACCATTATATAGCTATAAAATGGTCCTTACTCACCAAAATCCGACTCTGTGTATATGAGCTTTCTTAATATATATATATATATATATATATATATATATATATATATTGTTACAACTCTGTAAATTCTGTTTGTAAAATCAAAACATAACACAGGCTGGCGTGGATTCCAAGAGTATTTACTAATATCTATAAAAACAACAACAACGGCAACATGGCCACTCTCTTGCCGGCTTCTTACGTCACTGTCTCTACCGCGTCATCACGTTCACTCTGTAGACTGTACGGTGCGCACCGAGGGGGGTCGTAACACTGCCCCCCTCTTAAATATGTCCGTCGTCCCGGACATCTCAGTTCTCACAACAGTATCTGTAATCTGTCCACATGAACCAGAGCATGTCTTTTCTCAGGCCGTGGAGATTGAATATCCCCATGGTGGGGCGGGGAGGATCGTGTTCGTCCCCATAGCAGTCTGGCTGTTCACCAGGTAGGTTTTCTCGCAGGTGCAGGCGTTCGAGATACTGACCTCCATTGATGAGGCCCAACAAAATCAAGCTCTTGTTGTTGCAGAATAACATGACGATGACGATACACACGTTGTAGCAGTAACGAAATGTTTTGCGTTTGACAGAGCTAGGATGAATGTATACTGAACTGACCAGATTAAAGTCAATGGCCAGGTTCATCTCTGTCCTGCTTCGTTCTTCTCTGCTCCGATGCACTCTGCTGGTCTCCTTGCTCCTCTCTACCTTTCGTCTCTGCTCCCCAGGTGGCTCATATCGGTTCATCAGGGTCTTAGGTCATGGGTCACCAGCTCCTCAGGGGGCACTTCATGGGTCACCAACGTCTCAGGTGGCTCTTCACAGGTCGCCAACGTCTCAGGTGGCTCATCACAGGTCACCAACGTCTCAGGTGGCTCATCACCGGTCACCAACGTTTCAGGTGGCTCTTCATGGGTCACCAACGTCTCAGGTGGCTCTTCACAGGTCACCAACGTCTCAGGTGGCTCTACACAATTCACCAACGTCTCAGGTGGCTCATAATGGGTCACCAACGTCTCAGGTGGCTCTTCACAATTCACCAACGTCTCAGGTGGCTCATCACATGTCACCAACGTCTCAGTTGGCTCATCACAGGTCACCAAATCTTTCTTGTTATCGAAGCGCGGCAGATTGTGGACGAAATTAAGACCTGTAGGGGTCTTGCCGTTGCAGTGCCAAACGTTGGCACTAGCATCAGCTTCACTGTTGTGGATTTCCATACATTCGTGGCTTTTGTTTAGTTGTGGTTCATTGTTCTTGACGTCGTTTTATCAGACTCTATTAAGGTGTCTGGATATTCAAAGTAACCAGGGTTGCGGTTGCAACAAGCTTTCAGACATTCTGCAGACCGATCATTCTCACAGGGGCTCAGATCGCTGGGCGGTTCTTCTTGGATTAGTTCCTTCTCGTGCGCTACGTTTTGGATGACCACATCATCAGGTATCACGTCATGGATGTACACATCCTCAGGTACCACTTCATAGATGACCACATCCTCAGGTGCCACTTCCTGGATGACCACATCCTCAGGTACCACTTCTTGGATGACCACACCCTCAGGTACCACTTCCTGGATAACCACATCCTCAGGTACCACTTCCTGGATGACCACATCCTCAGGTACCACTTCCTGGATGACCACATCCTCAGGTACCACTTCCTGGATGACCACATCCTCGGGTACAGCTTCCTGGATGACCACATCCTCAGGTATCACTTCCTGATGACCACATCCTCAGATAAAACTGGCCGCATGTCTAAGTCTGCTTCAATGATTAACTTTGTCTGTTTCTGAGTCATGTTTTCTTTTGTTGTCGTTTCATTCACTACTTTCACTTTTGTTAATTCAATCTTTGCTTTCTCGGTTCTAGTGTTGGGATCTTCCTTCAGATCTCCTACTTCGTCTCTTATTGCTTGAAGTAATTCTTTCATTTCATTCTGGCCTTCTTTCATTTCTTTTCTTAACTTTTTTATTTCAGACTCAAAACAGTGGCTCTCAGGATCATTTCCTTCCTTTATCAAAGCATCCTTTAGTCTAGAGGCCAATTGCTCCTTGTTGCCGTAAGTAGGAAGGCTCCTATTATCTAATTCTTCTCTCAACTCTACGACTAGAAGTTTACTTAGCTTCTAATCGGCCATTTTCAAAAAAAAAAAATTCCGACTTCTGACACCAATGTTACAACTCTTTAAATTCTGTTTGTAAAATCAAAACATAACACAGGCTGGCGTGGATTCCAAGAGTATTTACTAATATCTATAAAAGCAACAACAACGGCAACATGACCACTCTCTTGCCGGCTTCTTACGTCACTGTCTCTACCGCGTCATCACGTTCACTCTGTAAACTGTACGGTGCGCACCGAGGGGGTCGTAACAATATATAGTTTGTAGATGGGGGGGGGGGAAGCATAATTTCTGGCAGCGGCCATCCTTGCAAGAGCACCAATTAGTAATTAAGAAAAGTAATTTATGCCTAATTGTATTCGATACTGTACTTATTCAATTCTTTACCAAGTAGTGGCGTAGTGTAGGGGAGCAAGGGTGGGCATCATGCCCCGGGCGCTACTCACAAATGGGCGCCAAATGTATATTTAAAATATTATATTATATGGTTTTCGAATTGGGGGGGGGGCGCTAAAAAGTTATTGAAAAACATTCCACTCACTTCTCCCCCCCCCCCCCCCACCAATAATAATATACACTCACTCTCATAATAAGACCATTATTATTTCATACTAAACACACAAAAAAAGACGTTTTTTTGTTCCACATTAGTCGTTTTGCTTCCAGTGAGTGAAATTAATCTGTAACTTGGACAACCCACTTCGACTCATAGCCTCAAACACATCTTGTTCATTTCCTTTTAGATTAATAGTCTCTCACACCTCTTTTGTTTCACCATAATAGTCCACTTCAACCCATGCATAACGACTACTATCAAAATGTCGTCATTGGTCGTATTTTCCCTTCTGCCACTTAGACCCTACCTGCTCCTGTTCATTCACAAATCGTTACCATCATTCTTTTGTTCTTCCCCTTTTTGTATTTTTATTTTTCCAATAACGATTTTTTTTTAAATCGGTTCCAAGTCCCCATCAAACTTTCTGGCCTAAACATTTGATTTTTTTGTTAATCTATCTGAGAAGGTTTGGAACACATTCACTGATCTGTATAATAGGGTTTGGCGAACACGGAAATTTATTCGAAGCAGAAAATGCAGCTATTTCTATTTACGACATCAAAGTGATTCCCGCCAAAAAAATGTTGTCCCTCCACCCTCTGGCTACTATCGCCCAACTGTATGGGCCGAGTCAATTAACAAATAACAGAGTACGGATAGCGGGCACGGCCTACGGTTTGTTTCAAGGTCGTTTCTCTGTAACGCCGTTGTAGGTTGGTTGAGGCCCAATGTTGATTCTCTGTGGCGCCGCTGTAGGGAGGTTGAGGCCCAATGTTGTTTCTCTGTAACGACGCTGTAGGGAGGTTGAGGAAAGAGTGGAACATTTGCTATTTGAGTGCGCATGGTGGGTGGACCACAGGGTGGACGAGTCAGGTGGCTTGCTTCCCTTATGCTAAAGAACACAGCGATGTTGATCTCGCGGGCTATTAGAGACTGTCTCAGCTAGAAAATAATAAGAGTGAGCTCAAAGGGAGAGAGATAAAGAGAGAGACAGAGAGAGAGAGAGAGAGAGAGAGAGAAAGAGAGAGAGAGAGAGACCACGATAATTCAGGTTCATATGGGAAGCGATCCTGACTAACCTATACAATAAAATTAACTGCAATAATCACACATGGTCTCAGTTTTCAAAGCGTTGATGCCTTTGACTTATTAATCAATGTTTTAAGAAAATTAAATAATTTTATGGACACTAATTATATAAATGGTTCAAATATATAAATGTTCTTTACATAAAGCCAGACATACAAATATATGGAATTTATTTTTATTTACATCTATGAATCAAAAACAAAACAGAATAAATGATATTTGTAAATTCATAATATTTTCATGATCCTTACACTAAAAGCATCGAATTCCAGACGAAGATAGCACGCAAAATCAAAAGGGCTCAAAGATAACTTAAAACATCTTATAAACATCAATTGCCAATTTGAGTCCACAAATGCCAGAGACTACACACTACACACCCTGTTAGAATCACAGGGCGATCTTGCATCAAACATGCAGCAGTTGCTCATAAGAAAAAGGGCTGTAGCATAATACAAAAAAAAACAACAAATAACATACAACAAACAACACTCACACACAAATTCAACTAAATCAAATAGGAATGTATCAACAAAGTACAGTTAAATACCAGTAAATAAAACAACCAACGCTTCCCCTGTGTACTAGTCAGGCTTACAGTCACAACACTTCCCCTGTGTACTAGTCAGGCTTACAGTCACAACACTTCCCCTGTCTACTAGTCAGGCTTACAGTCACAACACTTCCCCTGTGTACTTGTCAGGCTTACAGTCACAACACTTCCCCTGTGTACTAGTCAGGCTTACAGTCACAACACTTTCCCTGTGTACTAGTCAGGCTTACAGCCACAACGCCACGAAACTATCCCCAGACCACATTTCCGTCACATCGTTTTCTATACTTTCATTTTTGTCCACACCCACTCACTTACAGGCCCTAGGCGTATTGCTGGCTCACCTAGCTAGGGCCATGAGGAACGATTTCAAAGCACCCCCCCCAAACTACCATTTTGCACTAATGTTATTATGTTTCCTGTCTCAATTTTTTTTAAAAGGTGGCCGTAATAGTGAACCGCATATTATATATTATGTAATCTTGTCATCTGTGCAGAGGCGTAACTAGGCGTGTGAGGTGAGGGGGTGTCCAAATTCGAAAGTCCCCCCCCCTCACCGCGGGCCCCAAAATCCATAGGTTCGGCACTGAATCTGTGCAGTGAACTATTTTATAATTGCATGATTACATGTATTTTATTAAATTAGAAGTTTGAAGCACAAGAATAACCCTAACCATTGTGTTTTAAATGAGTTTGGTGATTCATGGAGTAATTTATTAATTTCAATGATTACTGGATAACTAAATCTAATGTTTATATTAATAATAAATGTTCAAGGAAATGTAAAAAAAATGTACGTCTCTTATATAAAAATTTCAGATGGTTTTCTAATATTATTTTAAATTATTATCATTTTGTTTTGCGTGTTTACTGTCCTGTCGAGGCTAAACATAAAAATGTCTGTTCTATTTAAAAAACAAACAAAAACAAACAAAAACAACAAAAAAAAAACAAATATTCAATATTTCCCGGTATCGCCTACAGCTTTATCAGCCAATCCTCACCAGTGTGAGAACCTGCACTTTCAGCAATCAGTGATAAAACGAAAATCATGTTACAAGGTTAGGTATGTGCCTGAGTAACTTGTTGGCTATTGATCCGTGCATGTACCATCGATACTAGCCGTACGAACTTCTCTGTCTCCCTCTATTGGCTCGCACCGGAAGTTCGCGGTGCAAGGTGGGGGAATAATACATTTTTATTTGTCTGTTTCTCCGTACATCGTGTCTATGTGGCTAACGTTGTAGCCCAAACCTGCTGCATAGGATGAAGGGGGTTGACTCATCGACATCAAGCTTAGGGAATGTTCTATCTATCTATCTATCTATCTATCTATCTATCTATCTATCTATCTATCTATCTATCTATCTATCTATCTATCTATCTATCTATCTATCTATCTATCTATCTATCTATCTATCTATCTATCTATCTATCTATCTATCTATCTATCTATCTATCTATCTATCTATCTATCTATCTATCTATCTATCTATCTATCTATCTATCTATCTATCCGTTAATCCGTCTGTCTATCTATTTATCTGTGTCTGCCTGTATGTCTGTAAGTCTTTCCGTCTATTTTTCTGAATGCTTATCTGTTTGTCTTTCCGTCTGTATGTCAATATTGCTGCTTGTCTCATTAATACAAATACCTTCATTCCGAACTTCGTGCAGGCTAAGCCCTACCAGTACTTTATTTGGTTGTCTATACATGTATATCTATTATTTTTACTTTTTATTGTCATAGCCTCTCATCTCTCTCTTTCTCTCTCTCTCTCTCTCTCTCTCTCTCTCTCTCTCTCTCACACACACACACACACACACACACACACTCCCTCTCTCTCCCTTTCTTCTATCTCCAACTATAGCTATCAAAATACAAATTAAAAACAAAATCTTTATCAAGGGTATTTTTCTTCAATTACACACACACACAAACACACACACACACACATCAAAGCCAATCGAGATACCTCACTATTATAAGGTTAAAAAAAAGCATCCATCACCTGGTGATATAAACATAACCGATAAGAAACAGCATTGACCGTAACTTATAATCGAAGGTGTACTTTAGAAGTCAAACTTTTATCTGGAAAAAACAAGAAATGCTAATCGACTTTTTTTTTTGAACAGGTGATACAACATAAGTATATGTATATAGACAACAAACAATCACACAGACAGTCACACACAATCACTCAAACAGTCACACATAATGACACAGACAGTCACACACAATCACACAGACAGTTACACACAATTACAGACAGTCACACACAATCACACAGACAGTCACACACAATCACACAGACAGTCACACACAATTACAGACAGTCTCACACAATATTACACACACAATCACACAGACAGTCACACACAATCACACAGACAGTCACACACAATCACAAAAACAGTCACACACAATCATACAGACAGTCACACACAATTACAGACAGTCACACACAATCACACAGACAGTTACACACAATCACACAGACAGTCACACACAATTACAGACAGTCACACACAATATTACACACACAATCACACAGACAGTCACACACAATTACAGACGGTCACACACAATCACTCAGACAGTAACACATAATGACACAGACATTCACACACAATCATACAGACAGTTACACACACTTACAGACAGTCACACACAATATTACACACACAATCACGCAGACAGTCACACACAATATTACACACACAATCACGCAGACAGTCACACACAATATTACACAGACAATCACGCAGACAGTCACACACAATCACGCAGACAGTCACACACAATCACACAGACAATCACACAGAATGACAGACAGATAGTTTTAACAAATTTTTATATTTAAAAAAAAAGGCAGTGGCTACGGTTCGGTCCGACCGAACCCGTATTTTTTTTACTTAGGGTACCAGCCATAGATAATATCGCTCCACACCCTAACCCTAACCCTATCTCTAACCCTATCCCTAACCCTATCCTTAACCCTATCCCTAACCCTATCCCTAACCCTATCCCTAACCCTATCCCTATCCCTAACCCTATCCCTAACCCTATCCCTAACCCTATCCCTAACCCTATCCCTAACCCTATCCCTAACCCTATCCCTAACCCTATCCCTAACCCTATCCCTAACCCTAATCCTGAAAAAAAAAATTCTGAAAAAAAAATAAATTATGTTGTTATATAGTTCAGTGCAGCGACTCGGCCGCTATGCAATAATAAGTAAGGCTGGTACCCGAAAAAAAAAAATACGCGTTCGGTCGGACCGAACCGTAGCCACTGCGTAAAGAAAAAACAACTCCCAGTGACATTCACAGTTTTGCAGTTACTTTTTTTTTTTCTTGCTAAGATTCATGACTTTTGTAAAAAATAAATGGAATGGGGGGGGGGGGGGAGGTGGGGGGAGGTAGGAAGGGGTGCTAAAATCCTTATCATTTCTTTATAACCATTGGTCACATTAATACACAAACATATTTTCTTCTTTTTATTTCTGCATCGAATCGAACTGTTGACTTCTTTTGACTCACAGAATCTGAAATTCTTCTCTGGGAAGTAATTGATTGCAGTAAAATGTGCAGTGAGCTTTGTTTTGAAATTAGGGGGAAGGGGTTGTTTGGTTAGGGGTTAGGTGTTGTTTGGTTAGGGGTTAGGTGTTGTTTGGTTAGGGGTTAGGTGTTGTTTGGTTAGGGGTTAGGTGTTGTTTGGTTAGGGGTTAGGTGTTGTTTGGTTAGGGGTTAGGTGTTGTTTGGTTAGGGGTTAGGTGTTGTTTGGTTAGGGGTTAGGTGTTGTTTGGTTAGGGGTTAGGTGTTGTTTGGTTAGGGTTAGGTGTTGTTTGGTTAAGGTTAGGTGTTGTTTGGTTAGGGTTAGGTGTTGTTTGGTTAAGGTTAGGTGTTGTTTGGTTAAGGTTAGGTGTTGTTTGGTTAAGGTTAGGTGTTGTTTGGTTAAGGTTAGGTGTTGTTTGGTTAAGGTTAGGTGTTGTTTGGTTAGGGTTAGGTGTTTTTTGGTTATGGTTTGGTGTTGTTTGATTAGGGTAAGTTTCAAGTATTCTTCAAAATAGTGTTTCCCTGCCTATTTTATGTGTGTGTGTGCTATACCCCAATCTAAACATTTACAAAAAAAATGTAGCACCGCTATGTAACATGGTAGAGTGTAAGATGGTAGAGTGTAAGATGGTAGAGTGTAAGATGGGATAGTGCAAGAGGGTAGAGTGTAAGATGGTAGAGTGTAAGATGGTAGAGTGTAAGATGGTAGAGTGTAAGATGGTAGAGTCTACTACATAGGGTTGGAGACACTTTTGTGTAGCGGACCACATTGGGCTCATAAATTTTTAACAAAAGGGGTTGGACCAGGAACGGAAATCATACTGTAGGGCCGTGTATAAAGCGAAATGGTGGAGGTGTTTATATATAAACTAACATGAATAAAATGTCAATAAAATTAGACACGCGGGTTGGATTAAACAGCTAAACGGGACGTACGTGGCCCACGGGACTTATTTTTTTTTTAAAACTAAGTAGAAGGTTGGCCATTAAAATTATATATAAATATATATATATATATATATATATATATATATATATATATATATATATATATATATATACATATATATATATATATATTATATATATATATATATGAGCAGCTCATTTTCAAATTACTTCCAACTAAACCATCAAAAACGCTGCTAGTTTTTAAATTTTCGGTGGGAGTCATTGCTTTAATGATTTTTTATATTTTTGGTAGACTTGTGTACAGGATCTAATGTTGGGCATCTAATTTATCTCCTTCGTTAATACTTCATCATATGTTCGCATGCTTTAGGATCAACATCCCAAACTGCCTCTTGAACACCACGCACCAAATGACACTTGGGGAAACACTCGCTAATACACAACAGCGAACACTTTAAATATCCAATCAGTAATAGGAACAATGTATTCATAAGAATGAAATAATATAAGTCTAATCCATCAAATCTATAAAAAGAAGAATGATGACAGAATAACAATAAAGTCCAGACAAATAGTATAGTCACCAACGGCCCAACTTTTTCACTGGTCTACCAGCAACAGTCCCATACGATGAACTCTTTACTGCCCGCTTAACTCCCTTCTCCATGTTCTCCTACCACATTCCCTCCTAACCCCTGATCTCTTCACCCAAATACCGCCATGCTCCACTGGTCATACTGGTCACTCTCCATTCACTACTTTGATCTTCCACCCTTTTCACGATCAAACCCACGCCATGCCATTCAAACACAATAACTGACCCAACAGAACTCTCACACCCACATAAAATATTCTGACAGCAGATATTCTGCTGCGCAACTCACAAACTAATACACAACAGTCTACTTCAGGGCCGTTTTAAGGTCATCGTAGGCCCTAGGCACTTTCAAAGTCGTAGGCCCTCCCAAACTTCATTTTTAATATTTTTCAACAATGCACCCGCACTTCTTTGCGATTTGAAAACTAAATAAATTTTGAGGACGTCTTATGTGACTATGCCTAGACAAAGAGCCGAAAAGTTAACATACTGTAATTTACAGATCTACAGCACTGCAGCTTGACTTGCTCATCTCACACGGTTATATATAGTTACTTTAATACAAACGTTATTAAATTTCATTGGCATTCTGAACTTGTTTTCACTTTATGTTCTGGCTTTCGTAGGCCCTTGAAAAGTTCGTAGGCCCTAGGTACAGTGCCTACCAATGTTCCCTCTAAGGTGTGGTATGAGGTGAGCAAACAATTTTGTCTCTGAGCGACATTTTGTTTTGAGGCCAAAATTTGTGAGCGATTTAAGCGATGTCGTCCGTCGGAGTGAGCGATCGAACGTGTAGTATGAGCGACGCTCTGAATTCGTGTGAGCGATCGCTCACATGCTCGGTTTAGAGGGAACATTGGTGCCTACTGTGCCTAGTTGATAAAGCGGCCCTGGTCTACCTTCAAATAAAAATGTTAAATGAAAGAGAGGGGAGGGGACTTTTGAAATTCAAACGCTCTCCTTTTATGGCGCATTGAAGTATAAAAGTTGAAGCTATTATAAACAAAAGTCAGATACATATAATGCCAAGCTTAGAAAATACAATTAAGGAATATAGTGAAAGGAAATAAAATAAACATTTTTGAATGCATTTTTTATCGACTATCGTAATGACACTGTAATTTATCTTCCCGCCCCCTTAAATCTTTGAACAGTGATCGTCTCCATTCAATGTAAGAATTGACTTACAATCAGTGGCGCAACCAGCAAAAAGTGCTGGGGGGGGGTGGCTCACATATTGAAAAAAGACAGTTTGACAGTCTTTTTAATAACTTTATGTAGTAAAATATGTATTGATGATTTGGTCTCGGGGGGGGGTGGAGGGAGCTCAAGCCCTCCTGCCCCCCCCCTGGTTGCGCCACTGCTTACAATCATTATCGTTTATAATGTAAAAAAATGTATTATCATTATCTTTTATAAAATAAAATATACAATCATTATTTTTAGAATAAAAATATACAATCATTATCTTTTATAAAATGAAATATACAATCTTTTTCTTATAAAATTTAAAATATACAAACATTATCTTTTATAATGTAAAATATACAATCATTATCTTTTATAAAATCAAATATACAATCCTTTTCTTTTAGAATTAAAATATACATTCATTCTCTTTTATAATGTATAATATACATGCATCGTTTAAATGTGAAAATGTACAATCATTATCGTTTATAATTAAAAAAAAATATATACAAGCGTTATCGTTTATAATGAGTCGGATTGAATAATATTTACAACAATCAACAAAATGCATCATAGAATACTTTTTTTGTAATCGAGTTTCATTATTGACACAGTAATCTATCTCACTTCAATCCTCTCCATTTCAACATTCTTCTATTTTCAATCACAATTTCCTCGCGGTCAATATTTACTTGATAAATAAATCAATAACGCCGACTGTGACTGCTAAAAATACTAATTGTAAGTAACCGACCAATGAGACCGCTCCTATTGGCACACCTCCTCACTGCCATTGGTAGAAACTCTTTTGAAAAAAAAACAACAAAACAATCAAACTAGAACTGCTTCAACATAAGATACAGAACTCACTCTTCAACGAAAGCTGCATTTTTTTTAGGGCAATGTTTACACAGAACCATTCCGTCCAGGGTTTACTGTAAATCATCTGTTTAGAATTGTGTGTAAGTGCGTGAGTTTGCGTTTGTGTTAATAGTGGTAATTAAAAAAAAAAAAACAATGTGATGGCCGAATCTGAGAATTTCTTTGCTAAATAAACATTGCCGCAATTGCATTTGCCTTCTTTTTAAAAAGGTGATTTGGGTGGGGGGGGGGGGGGGGGAGAGAGTTGAGGGTTATACAGATCGGAAATTCCCGATGATTGTGCGAATACAATGAATACCACCAATACGACGATTAAATTGACGCGCAGAGAAGATTCAAATTTCATTTTGACTATAGCAGATCTTGGTCCTTGAAAGAAACGTTTAGCCATTTGGTTATTTACGTAAATGATCCCTTAATACTAGACGGGCTAAGGTCAGTTGAGGGGCCGAACGCAGAAAAAAAGAGATTTGGGTCCCAGGGCGCGTCCTGTGTGCCTTACTTGAAATCCGCATATGATAGAATGAGAATAAAATTGGTGAAGTGACAACCATGAAAGAAAGTGGTGATGAAAGCAGGGCCCGACCGCCGGATCAACCAATAGGCCAGTGGTGGCGAACCTTTTTGGGGCCACGTGCCCTACAAAGCGAGTGGTAGCGACCCTTATTGAGGCCTCGTGCCCGAAATTCAACCAAAAAAACCCCATTTTTTTCTATAAAAAATTCCAAAACTCCGATTGAAATTAAAGGAAGTGATATTTTAGTCGCGTGCCGACTGATGATACTCTGCGTGTCGACTGTGGCACGCGTGCCATAGGTTCGCCACCACTGCGATAGGCTAACAAGGCTATAGCCTTTGGCCCTGAAAATGAATCGTCCCTCGTTTGTCCTACAGAAAGGATTCTTCGCGATTTTTCACTACTAACTTTAATACAAGAAAACGACCAGAAATCTGAAAAACTCTGAATCATCTGGAGACATAGGCTTACTGTGTGGAATATGGAAGGACATAATATATTTCAGATGTGATACGTTTCGTCATTTTATTGGCCAAATCCGGGCTACAAGCCTTAGGCTCACAGTAAATCTAGATCCGGTCCTGGCTCAAAGGTATTATATGCATTTCTAAAAAGAAAATGTAAAAAAAGGAAAGGTGGATTAAGATAAGTGTTAAAAATGTACCGGAGATTTCCGTAAATAGGCCCATGGGCCGATATACGGAATAAACGCCCATGGGCCTTTATTTTGGTACAAAAATCTCAATCATGTGACATCAGTTTTTCCGTTTTGAAGACCAGGGTGTATTGACGAAAATCTACGGTATTACAGACAAATGACTGAAGTTAAACAATCCAATCTTACATTTTTTTTTCATTTGAATACATTTGAATTTTTCAATTTGCACTTTGTTATGTAAGTAAAGTAAAGTTCCCTTAGCCCTAACGGGCAATCGGGACAGATGAAGTGTAGAATTCATCTGTTTCTATAACCTCGGCATATAAAGGGATTGTGTGGCTAGCACAACGAACAGCCGCCTTTACTTCCCCAACTTAAAGTCAGTTACCCATTTTAAGCTGGGTGCACTTGTGGGACGACTTTGAAACACATTTACCTGGAAAAATTCCCATGGTTCAGACCAAGGATCGAACCCAGGACTCACAGGTCGACAGTCGAGTATCTAAACCACTCGGCCGCCCGTCCCATGTTATGTAAACGAAGCCAAAAAAAACAAACAATCAAACAATCCCTTCCTCTCCCCCGTAAATAATTTCATTGGCGCGCCATACTCTCTGCCTTTCACCTGTCTGCATTGGTTTTCAGCAATAGTTTGCCTAACACTGTCCGCTCATTATAGATTGGCTATTTCAAATTGATGTACTAAAATACAAATGAAAAAAAAATATATCTATATATAAAAAACGTTACAGAAAAAAGTTTTAGTTTTATATAAATCAAATGCACTCTCCAACAAATCAGTTAATTAAATCTATTCATTCGAAAACAATTAAACCTTGTGGGAAGGGGCAGTAATCGAAAGTGGTTGAGCCTCATGGTTTTTTTTTTTATTATTTATAGCCGACATTTCACATGTTCGATTTACCTCCCTTTTATTTTCAACAACGAGGCGACGTTTTGGCTGTGACACTTTGAGTCGATGATGTCATTATAGAGAGATGTGAACTGGACATAGAAAAAGAAAGGGAGGTAATATTGTACTAAAAAGAAAGAAGGGTTATGTTGAAATTCTTAGTGTAAAGTGAAGTACTCTGTTATATATTATTACGAACTACCTTAATTATCACAGGTAAGCGATTAAAAACAATAAGTTGTTCGTTCATCTTTGTACTTGATTAATTGTTTATTTTAGATTTGGGTAAAAAAAAAAGGCATTATTATTCTGAGTGTTTTTTTTTTATGTAATGAATGACAACGTGAGATAATTGACTTTCTTACGGTATATTTCGGACATATTGGTTTTTATTTGATTAGCACATTAGTGATGGTTAATAATATATGTCAGTGTACAAGTATTTCTTAGGAAACAGCAGAAGCATTAATAGTAACCAGAGCCATGATTATGGACAGGCTGCCAAGGTGACTGCCTTGGGGCCCCCAACACTGGGGCCGCTGACTAGAATTTTTTTTGGATGAAAACCAGGATTTCAAACATACAGAAGGGCCCAATGTTCTAAAAGACTTTTATGGGGAGGGGGGGTTGCTGAAGATTTACTCTTGGATACTTTGACCGAGACCATCAATACCTTGTCAATAATTGTAACTTACCCAGGGGCCCATATATCTTTTAGAGAAAATCTAGTTTGGGCCCCTCCCCTAATGTTCCTTTGTCTAACGTCCCAAATATTACTTAGCATCTGTTCCTTTTCCTGGGGTCACAGTTGTGCCTTAGCAAAGCCCCGCCCCCCTCCCCCACCCTTCCTTCCTATTAACATAAGAACGTCCCTGTCTGAAATGATTGTAGTGATGCTGGCAAGAACATTTAGCTGCAGTGCTACTGAAAGAAGTTGCATGAAGAGGAAAATACAATAGCTGCAAAGTTGCAATCTCAGGAGTATAAGATGCATTGATAGGGGCAAAAGTGTTTGTAGAATTATAAATAAAATAATAAAATAAAAAAAACAACTATTGTTATAGTAGTGATAGTAAAAATCATAACGATTGGACATTTGATATAGGAAAATCAGTCGATGTGAAATTAGTGATGGCATTCGTTATTATATGTATTATAAGTAAGTTGTCATGGAAGTACTAAAGATTAAAGTAGTAGTTGTTGTTGTTATAAAAGCATCTAATCCTCAGAAGTCTTCGTCATAGAATAAACGTGATTTCAAAAGAAATAACAAGATAAAAATATTAGTAACAGATATAATAGCTGTAGAAATATAAATAATGGCTGCAGTAATATATATATATATATATATATATATATATATATATATATATATATATAATGGCTGAAGTAACAGCACCAGGATAGTTTTATAAAGACATAACTAATACAAATGTCCAGTTAACTTTTAATGTGCATTGGATAATACAAATTTTTATGTCTTTAGTTGATTTAATTAAAAAAGTAAATTGAACGTGTAAAAATAGAAACAAGTGGAGTTTACTTTTAAAAGTGGTCCATGATTACTTTTACAATCTTGATTTTTGATTTATTAAAAACAACAACAGGAACTGATATATATATATATATATATATATATATATATGTGTGTGTGTGTGTGCGTGTGATATATATATGTGTGTGTGTGTGAGTGTGTGTGATATATATATATATTTATATATATATATATATATATATATATATATATATATATATATATATATATCATTTTACATGACCTATTTGATAGCAAAACTTAAAAGAAGAATTCGATTCCTTCTGTTACTAGTTGGTTTAAATAGTTTGTCGATTCCACTTGAAATTTTCGAAGGACCGATTATTGAAATTATTGATACTTGTTATAGTTATTTTATTTTTTTTTCTTCTTCTCCACGGAAGGTGGTATGTGGAGGTGGGGGGTGGGGGAGGGGGGGGGTCTAGTTTAAACTCTGATATTCAGTTCAATAATATGTATTACGTTTCGAGAGACTATTGACAGCAAACATAGCATCAGCATTTTTTTTTTAGTTTACCTTTTTCTGTGACTGTGAGTTACATTGGACAATTTTATACAGAAGTAAAAGTAAGTAAAGTTCCCTTCTTAGCCCTAACGGGCCATCGGGGCAGATGAAGTGTGGAATTCATCTGTTTCTATAACCTCGGCATATGAAGGGATTGTGTGGTTAGCACAACGCCCAGCCGCCTATACTTCCCCAACTTAAAGTCAGGTACCCATTTTAAGCTGGGTGGACTTGTGGGACGACTTTGCACCAAAAAAAATTCCATGGGCCTCACCCAGGATCGAACCCAGGACTCTCAGGTCGACAGTCGAGTGTCTACACCACTCGGCCATCCGTCCCTTATACAGAAGAGCATAATACTATATTTTTTTTTAGAGTAAAGAGCGCAATGTTAGACAGAAAAGCTCCATCTTGAACAGCAGTGTTCAACATTGTAAGGTGCTGAAGGAAACTTTACTTTTTTAATGGATTGTACATATCGCAAAACTATTAAAATGTAGATAAAAACAAAAACTGAAAGGTATAACAGTAATATCGGTGCATTAAGACATTTAATCTATGTATATAATTCATACCTTCAATAGGCTCGTTAGCTTCACTATCAGTGAAATGAGGTACATTTTTTTGGAACATAGCTGTTGAAATTTATGCACGTTTACCAGAAGTACCTTTACATCATACCAGAGGCGTAGCTAGGGTGGGGGGCGTGGGGGGGGGGTACATATGTCTCCGGGCACTATTCACAAAAGGCGCCAAATTTATATTTTACATATAATATTATATGATTTTCGAATTGGGGGGCGCTAAAAATGTATTAAAAAGGTATTGTGCCCCGGGCGCGAGTTAAGCTCGTTACGGCACTGCATCATACCACCCGCTTTGATCCAATCTCCTCCCATTTCCCCCCTCCTAATAGACAACCCACCTATTGATTGCGACGCTCCTGGACAGATGCTGTGATCATAATTTTAGAGGTGGGGTGGGGGAGGGGGAGGGTGTGGGTTCTCAAAGCTGCACATTGCCCCATCATCTTCACAAAAAGACTTCGAACGAAGAGACCGGATGTTGACACAGGCCGGAATACGATTGTACACTTTAAGTTCTCGTGCACCAAACACTAACCTATATATTTATATAGACACGCATTGGCGAATTCTTTTATTTTTTAATCCTTTTGGCTACTTCCTTTTTTTTTTTTAGATCAAACATGATAAGGTCGATTGATATGGATCAAATACCATTATTTATTTCGCTCTATCAATCAATATTCTTTGTCCCACATTTTAAAGCTATGTGAGGGAAACACGTATAAACAATGAACTTATGTTTAGGTATCTATCTATCTATCTATCTATCTATCTATCTATCTATCTATCTATCTATCTATCTATCTATCTATCTATCTATCTATCTATCTATCTATCTATCTATCTATTTATCTATCTATCTATCTATCTATCTATCTATCTATCTATCTATCTATCTATCTATCTATCTATCTACCTACCTTTTTGTCTGACTGTCGGTCTGTCGGTCTAACTTTCAATTTATATATATATATATATATATATATATATATATATATATATATATATATATATATATATATATATATATATATTATTTCCACCCATTCATCCCTCCATCAAACTATCCATCCATCATTCTGTGATTTAATGAGTGCACGTGAATGTGTGTGTGTGTGTGTGTGTGTGTGTGTGTGCCTTGTACTTGTCCTAGTCCTAGAATACATCTCGCGTTTAACTTCAAGTGACCACAATGAAAAGCATAAATTGACACATCAATCTATCTGTCTATCCGTCTGTCTGTCTGTCTATCGTTCTATCATGTGATAAGTCTAAAATTGTATGAGTTCTACGGCATTAATCTTTTTATTAAAGTAAAATTTAAAAACATCTTTTTTTTTTTCTTCTTTTTTTATGTCTTCAGCATATTTTTGAAGAGATGTAAACTATTGAACCACTTAATTTAAAGGGACAATATAAACATGTGCTGTTTACAGAGGGCGATCGCTTGGAGTAAAAAGTTCATTTACCTCGGAACTTTCATCATGTGTTCAAACAGTTTCTTCCAAATGGTCATTCACGGAAGCTCTGAAAATTCCCACAGAGTCGCCAAAAGTGATTTCAAGTCTTTCAAAAACTGTGAGATCAATCAAGTGTTCCCGGGACAAATCATCAACTCAACTGCCAGGACAGTTCGATCGGAAATCGAATGCGCTAGTTTTTGTAACGAAAACTCCCTGTGCGTCGCGTATAATATTATAAAAATTATGAATAATAGTTTATCTTTAAAGTCTTGTGAGATTCTTTCCAATTCAGCACAGAACTGTAAAGACCTGGAGGCAAAGCCGTTTTCAAAGTATAAATTCTGTGAGTATACTCTTTGTTTTTTAGATTTTTTAACCGCTGAAATAAGCAATGTATTAAATGGGCATCTATCAAATATCTTTTAAAAATAAATAAATGTATATATATATATATATATATATATATATATATATAGATTGATCAATGAATTATCCTGACCACAGCACTCAAACATATACTGTGTGATTCTGACAGCTTAAGGTTTTTACTTTACAAATTAACTCATATGATTCATCTCAATTTTCATGCATGTAAGACTTTATTTAATATGTATACATTTAGGGCCGAATTTAGACTTGATAAGGCCCTAAGCTATATGATTAGGGGCCAGATATTATATGTCAGTGCCAAATATTTAAGTATGTATGACAATCGATCACTGGGAAGTGGGGGCCCTAACATATAGCTTGCTTAACTTATACGTAAATCTTACACTGTATATATCAGTATAAAAAGGAATTTGAAGAATTTTGTGCAACATGATTTATGTATTTTTTAAAGTATCTAAAAATCGTGTAATTACTTAATTCTTTTTCTGTATTTTGTTTCTTAATTTGAGAGTAAAACTATTAAAATAAAGCATAATTAAATTAATCACTCTTTTTATTAATCATTTGTTTAGTGTTTAAAACAAATTCCAACAACGATAACAGCAACAGCGGAAACAGCAACAGCGGAAACAGTGACAGCAGTATTGGCAACGGCAACAGCGGCGGAAGTAGTGGCAACAGCAATAGTGGTGGAAGTAACGCCAATGGCAACAGTCAAAAAGATAATACGGAAACATCAACAGCAATAACTACAACAGCAGCAGCCGCGAAAAGTACACCCGACGTGACTCCTGCAGCGACGACTACATTGCTTACAACAACGGTTGCCGAAACATCGCCATCAAAGACTACATCTACGCCGACAACAACTTCTTCCGTTAAGACAACAACAACTATACCCACAACGACGGCTACATCTGCAACCTCAACAGCTACCAGTCACAGCACGTCTACAGCTAAGTCAACAACCACTGCACCTACAGCTGCATCTACAGTCACGGCAACTACATCATCTTTAACAAACTCAGCACCTACAACTTCATCAACAACAACTACACCTAAAACTTCCTCAACAATAACTACACCTAAAACTTCCTCAACAACTACTGCAACTACAACTTCATCAACAGCCTCTGCAACTACAACTTCATCAACAACCACTACACCTACAACTTCATCAACAACAACTACACCTAAAACTTCCTCAACAACAACTACACCTAAAACTTCCTCAACAACTACTGCAACTACAACTTCATCAACAGCCTCTGCAACTACAACTTCATCAACAACCACTACACCTACAACTTCATCAACAACAACTACACCTAAAACTTCCTCAACAACAACTACACCTAAAACTTCCTCAACAACTACTGCAACTACAACTTCATCAACAGCCTCTGCAACTACAACTTCATCAACAACCACTACACCTACAACTTCATCAACAACAACTACACCTAAAACTTCCTCAACAACTACTGCAACTACAACTTCATCAACAGCTTCTGCAACTACAACTTTATCAACAACCTCCACACCTACAACTTCATCAACAACAACTACACCTAAAACTTCCTCAACAACTACTGCAACTACAACTTCATCAACAGCCTCTGCAACTACAACTTCATCAACAACTGCCAGCTCCAGCACGTCGACAGCTAAGACAACTACTTCCGCATCCACTACTACAGCCTCATCAACAAACGCATCTGCTCCTACACTATCAACCACATTTACCGCCGCATCCTCCACAACTAGAACAACAGCATCTACTGCTCCGCCAACTACCACCGCATCTTCAGCAACGACAACTGCAAGTTCCGTAACCTGCTCATCAGGCTGGTCCACAGTTTCATCAACCAATCAGCTGTCAGAACTCATCGCAGCATCACAGGTAAAACTGTCAATTTTGGTTATTTGTTAAAGGCTGTGACTATGGGGTTATTAAAGTATGCACCATATCGAATGTGTGTGTTTATGTGTATGTATTGTGTGTGTGTATGTGGGGGGGGGTAGTCTTGATTTGTACTACTTTATAAAAGGGTAACACTGTGTGTGACCTATGAACCATACATCTGTAACCTTTTGAAACATATGATGCGTACATGTTTTTAACAATTTGGGTTCGTATGGTGGATAAATTAAAATGTGTGACCTTATAAAGTTATAGTCGGGATGGTGGAATGAGCAGCTGATATAGAATATAAGGAGCTAATAAAGGGTATAAAAAGTATGTGCAGGATTATAAAACTGAAACAAATTATACAGCAAGTTGTGGCGTAGTGAGGGCGAACAAGGGGGGACATCATGCCCCGGGCGCTACTCACAAAGGGGCGCCAAATTTTATATTTTTACATATAATATTATATGGTTATCGAATGGGAGGGGGGGTGCTAAAAAGGAATTTTGCCCCGGGCGCGAGTCAAGGTCGGTACGCCACTGACGGCAAGTAAAATGATATGTGCATGTTTATAACGTGTACGGCAATATTAAACATCGAGGCATCAATGCATCAAAGGTGTATTACCGCAACTGATTAAATTAAGCAATAACATACAGTGGGTACATATATGCGTCAGATATACATTGCTTATACTAACTAGGGCAAAAATAAAATGGAGTGTATGCGTAATAATAATGAAATAATCCACATGTACAGAGTTCAATAAGGTTTATTACTATCACACATGACAAGGACATAATTGACTGGTTTCCATGGTTGAATAATATTTAATTGAATAATCCAGCCCCATTCAGCGTACAGCCTGAAAAGAAAAACTGGGAAAAAATAACTATTGGTAAAAAAGGGGGTATTACGTCATTCGTAATGAGAAAACAATGAAGCGAATGATTACATGTCTGATTAAGCCAATCGCTAAGTGCATGTGGATTATTTAGTGTAAACGGAAGTGGACATAAATATTCAGAGGGCGGGAATTTTATTTTTTATTTCAGCAGTTCTGTAGTTGTCACACGTTATTTTATGGCCATTGTCGATTGAAAATGAAAATGAAAAAAGAAATCTGGCTATTGTAGTTTGTAAAATGTTGAATGAAGAATATAACAAGAGAAGTTTAAAACACGTTAACAAATATTGATCATTTCCACTTTATGATTAACCTGAACTCGAAACTGTTTATGTAGATCTATACTTGACACTAGTAGAGGTTAGCCTTTCACAATAAGGAAAATGTAGGTCATGCCTTTTGGAAAACATTTTTTTCGACGACTTTGTAGTGCCCCTTCCGTCCTACCCATTCACACGATAATGAATCATGGACAGCATAATTCAGTATTAAGCTTTAGCTGCAAGTCAACCTATAATTCAAGGGCTGTAGTTAAATGACTTAAGTCTAGCTCAGGGGTCGGCAACCTGCGGCTCGCGAGCCGCATGCGGCTCTTTCGATGTCAGATTGCGGCCTAATCAAATACCATACTATTGAAACAACAATTTTAGTGGCTCTTTAAAAAAAATTGAGAAAACTGTAAATTATAAATTTTGGCTATTCCGTCTCAAAAGGTTGTCGACCCCTTGGTTTAGCTTATTGAACCCATGTTCAGGTGACATTAAACACTCCTTTTTTGATGACATGTACCCCTTCACGAACTCCGCCTCGTCACTCCCCACCCCCCTCCCCATGACCGACTTGTCGGCAACACCCATACGCTAATGTCTAAACTGAGACATTTACCGCTCGTTTCCACAGCGGCCAATATCCGCCCCTGCTGAACTCATGTAGCAATAAATGTCTTACTTCCGTTAATTAGACATTTTGAAAAAAAAAAAAAAGAGACTAGGTCTAATTCTACACAATGTGTCATGGAAACAAATTTAGGCTAATCAAAAAATATATAAATTGTAGAAAGATTTCAGGAATTTTAATGAACCATAAAAAAAAAAAGGTTCAGGACCGGATGGAAAGAAAAGGGAGGTGGTGGGTGGGGGCGGGGGAGGCGGGGGTTAGTTTTTATCATCGCGGCAAACCTTTAAACAACTTTTACATTAGATTTATTATATGTCCGTCCTCCTGTTTGCCTACCAACACACCGACCACCAAACAAACATTATCGGGGGGCCGCCTTTACAAAGTGAGGGAATCGACAGAGTTCACTGGGATAATGGGGTGTCAGGTTCACAGTGGCGCAGCGAGGTTTACTCGCGCCCGGGGCACAATACCTTTATAGCGCCCCCCCCATTCGAAAAGGGTATAATATGATATGTAAAATATATCCATTTGGCGCCCTTTTGTGAGTGGCGCCCGGGGCATGATGCTCCCCAACTCACTACGCCACTGGTGCCAGGTTCACAACCAATAGACAACGAGGTCTTTTTTTTTTAGGTTCTTAGGTTTTGATGGAGTGGGATGAGATTGGGAGGGGGGGGGTAAAATAGCTGTTTATCTCCGAATGAATAATGCATCATAATAATACTGTATTTTTCTGAAAGCTTTTCTCATTCAATACTGTTGCACAATGTTTACAATAATAAGTTAGGGTAGCTTTTATGTCATTATTCGAAAGCATCAGACTTAACAGGAATAAAATGTGGCAATTTTCATAACTTAATTACAACTGTGTTTTTTTTTAATTTAAAAAATAACTCCAATAAAAAATCATTATACAAATGTATTCAATACCACAAACAATAAATCAAGTAGCCAATAGGATATAAATTAAACCACACACTAAATCCATGTATATTTTGAACATTCTTCTCCAATATTTGTTATGCAAATTCATAAAATATATTTTGTTCCACTTAAAAATTTCAGTCACACACAATCACACAGACAGTCAAGGACATATGTTTATATTTTAAACCAGAGGCGTACCTAGGGTGGGGGAGGAGGAGGGGTCCGAAATTGAAAGTCCCCCCGGGCCCCAGCTTGAAGGGGCCCCAAAATGTTCGTTTACATTAAATATTAAGTACATTATCTCAAGTCATGTTGTCTAATGTCAAAATGCAGGAGCCCCGAAAGAGGCCAAGCCCCCCCCCCTCCCAGAGCCTCAATATTCCTAGGTTCGGTACTGTTTAAAACAGTGATATTCATTGTTTTGCAGTTACTTTTTCTTTCTTGCTAAGATTCATGACTTTTGTAAAAAAAAAATGGATTGGGGAGGGTTAGGGAGGGAAGGTAGGAGGGGATGGATCTATATGTGAGAAGTATTGATTCATAAAAAACATATCATTTCTTTATAACCATTGGTCATATTAATACACGAACATATTTTCTTTTTATTTCTGCATCGAATCGAACTGTTGACTTCTTTTGACTCACAGAATCTGAAATTCTTCTCTGGGAAGTAATTGATTGCAGTATAAAGTGCGGTGAGCTTTGTTTTGAAATTAGGGGGAAGGTGTTGTTTGGTTAGGGCTAGATGTTGTTTGGTTAGGGTTAGGTGTTGTTTGGTTAGGGTTAGGTGTTGTTTGGTTAGGGTTAGGTGTTGTTTGGTTAGGGTTAGGTGTTGTTTGGTTAGGGTTAGGTGTTGTTTGGTTAAGGTTAGGTGTTGTTTGGTTAGGGGTTAGGTGTTGTTTGGTTAAGGTTAGGTGTTGTTTGGTTAGGGTTAGGTGTTGTTTGCTTAGGGTTAGGTGTTGTTTGGTTAAGGTTAGGTGTTGTTTGGTTAGGGTTAGATGTTGTTTGGTTAAGGTTAGGTGTTGTTTGGTTAGGGTTAGATATTGTTTGGTTAAGGTTAGGTGTTGTTTGGTTAGGGTTAGATGTTGTTTGGTTAAGGTTAGGTGTTGTTTGGTTAGGGTTAGGTGTTGTTTGGTTAGGGGTTAGGTGTTGTTTGGTTAAGGTTAGGTGTTGTTTGGTCAGGGTTAGATGTTGTTTGGTTAAGGTTAGGTGTTGTTTGATTAGGGTTAGATGTTGTTTGGTTAAGGTTAGGTGTTGTTTGGTTAGGGTTAGGTGTTGTTTGGTTAGGGGTTAGGTGTTGTTTGGTTAGGGGTTAGGTGTTGTTTGGTTAAGGTTAGGTGTTGTTTGGTTAGGGTTAGGTGTTGTTTGGTTAGGGTTAGGTGTTGTTTGGTTAGGGTTAGGTGTTGTTTGGTTAGGGTTAGGTGTTGTTTGGTTAGGGGTTAGGTGTTGTTTGGTTAAGGTTAGGTGTTGTTTGGTTAGGGTTAGGTGTTGTTTGGTTAGGGTTATGTTCAAATTATTCTTCAAAATAGTGTTTCCCTACTTATTTTGTTTGTGTGTGTGTGCTATACCCCAATCAAAAAAAAAATTAAAAATTTAAATCCCCTATGTAACATGGTAGAGTCTCCTACAGGGGTTGTCAACATTTTTAGTATATATATATATATATATATATATATATATATATATATATATATAATGAATCGAACAATTAACACCCCCCTCATATAGTTCTTTCCACACATCTGATTTCAAAAGATTCAGGGGCAGCCACTCCGCCAAAAGTATCATTCAGATGCGGAAACTTGTCGGGTGAGGCTGGGACAAATTCAAACCTCTGAAACAAAGTGGATAAATACAGAAATAATTCCATCTTAGCCAACGACTCTCCAAGACATCTACGTCTTCCAATAGAGAAAGGGATAAACTCTTCTCTCCTTATAATGTCGCCTTGTTCATCAAGGAATCTTTCAGGACGAAATGTTTCAGGATCTCCCCAGATTTCTTTACTTCTAAGTACAGCGTCCAGATTCGGCATCACAACGGAACCTTTTGGAATGAAGTACCCAGCCACTGTTGAGTCGGCGTTACATAAATGAGGTATGCTAAGCGGCACGATGCTGGAAATTCTTTGGACCTCCATTATGAAAGCTGTTAAATATTTCAACTTTGGTTTGTCATCTATATTAGGCAATCGTTCTGTTCCTACGTAATTAGCAATGTCATTAAAAATTTTCTTCTGAACATCCGGGAAGTTTAATGCGTACAGGAGACACCACAATATTGTGGCACTGGTTGTTTCGGTGCCGCCGAGAAACAATTCTTCGATGTTACGCGCCAGATTGATTTCATCGAGATAGGTCGTCTGCAGCGAATGCAGTTCTTTTCTCATGGCATCACTGTATGCCGAGATGTAATTTGCAAGACTGTTACCCTCAAATTCACTTCGAATCTTCGCTATCATCTGTCTTGTAAACTCTCGAAGCTGTGAATAAGCATTAATAATCGCTTTACCTTGAAAGATATCGATAGGTAGATAGAAGAGTTCAGGTATAACATTTAGAATTGAGGTTCCAATGTTACACCTGGTGAGCTCATTCAAAATCTGCATCATTTGAATAAATTTCGGATCATCGAATTCAAATCTACGACCATAAATTAGGGAACAAATGACGTTGGAGACACTCGCGTAGGTCAGATGTCCAATATCAGATGGTTGGCCGTTTTTTCTGGCCAGCTCTTCGGTGAAGCAGGATACTTCCTCCATTATTTTCTCGGCCAAAGTATTTTTTCCCATGCCAAATTTTCTTAGAATGGACAAGGAGTGTGATCTTTGAGATTTCCAATTGTCCCCTGAAGAGAAAATAAGCCCTTTTGTTGCGTGACTGAAATGTCTTGCGAGAAAGAAATACTCATTTCTGTCTGAGAAACAATCTGCCTTCTTGATAAACGCTTCCTTCATCGCCTCTAAGCTGTTTATGAACACATTATTTTGTGAGCCCATTTGTAGAGTGAATACATCATGCTTATCTGCCCATTGTTTTATTTGTCTCCGGGGATTTTTCTTCAACAAGTACGTGTGTCCGATAAAAGGGAGCGCCACCCCAGGTAATGGTGGCAGGTTTTTAGGGCGTCCGTGGATGCGTAACGACATCAGTAAGGTTAGCGCAAGGGCCAGGACTGCACAACAGGTGGAGGCATCAAAACTTAAAATAAATGGACCAATCATATTGAAGCTGAGGATAAAATTTAAATAGCATGTAGATTAATACACCTTAGTAGTATTTAATAGTAATCTAAGTTTATTTCTAGCTGACAATTATTTCGAATCTACATTTTTTTCTTCTAATCTACATGTTTCTTTCTCAAATTATTTTCTATTTTTTTATTTCTACCGATGCCGACACGGGTCGTCTTAAATCGGTGGGACAGTCAGGAAGGCCAGGAATATATGTGACCAAGATAACTGATGGCTAGAGGAGGTGGAGATAGACCTTAAAGCCATAGGAGTGAGAGAGTGAGAGTGGAGGAAGAAGACCATGGATCGGGAAAAGTGGAGAAGATTAGTATGGCAGGCAAGGGCCCTAAATGGGCTGTAGAGCCAAGGAAGAAAGAAAGAAGAAGCTAATTAATAAGTTCAATTTCTAACTTTTAAATTGCTTCTCCACAAGGATAATTTTAGTAAAAAGGCCAAAGAATGGTTTGATGGCTGACTTTAGTAAAAAGGCGAAATAATGGTTTGTTGGATGACTTTAGTAAAAAGGCGAAAGAATGGTTTGTTGTGACGAGAAACCTGAGGGGTGGGGTGGCGAGTGGCTCTACTGACCCTGGATTCGATCTCTGAAAAACCAAAGGGAATTTTTCCAGGTTCTGGTAAAAGTATTTGACAGTCCCTTAGTCACCCAGCTTTCAATGGGCACCTGACTCTATTTGTTGAAGTAAAATGCGGCTGGGCGTTGTGTTATACACACACACACACACACACACACACACACACACACACACACACACACACGGCGCGGTTACATAAGAAAATGGATTCTACACTTTATAAACCTCAATGACATTTTAACGCTAAGGAAACTTTCTTATTTTATATATTGAAATCTATATATATATATATATATATATATCGACCTTACAAAATTTGACACTAAACAGATAGATGTACTTCACTTTATTTATAATGGATGGTGGGGTGGGGGGGGGGAATTTTGATAACAAATATAGATCGTAGTTATTTACGAAACTAAAAGAATGCTTAAATAAGCTAAAATACTTTGACTAAAATTATGAGAAAATAAAAGACAAGTGTTGATTGTTGTTTTTTTTTTGCCAAAAGTACATATTTAAAAAAAAAATCTTAAGTGAAATTACAATGTCTATTTTACAAGTTTCACTTACCTAGATAATATTCCCCAGTAAAAGCACATAGGGAAATTTAAGAACGTGATTTAAAGTCAATTATCTTCTGCGGACCGCAAAAAAAAAAATCTCTGGCCTAGTCTACCTAACCGTATGAGAGGCTCTGTCGAGGATGGGTTTAAATATATACAGATCTGGTTATAAATTATCTAAATTGGCAGACCTGTTCCTGATCATAAGGTCATAGACCTTTGTAACCCAAAGACATGAGGTCGAACCACACCCACTATTGTAATGACACCATTGTAATGACACCATTGTAATGACACTGTTGTAGACTGATCTTTGACTGGACGAATTTTTTATTTTTCTATTGTTAACAAAAACATTTTTTTCAATAAAATAAAAAAAAAAGATGTAGGTTATATCCCATAAAACCAACTTACGGTAATAAATTACCACGTAATGTTATCGGCCTCGGCAACAATTGAATTTATTTTTTTAACTTACATTTGTGCAATGTGTTGTTTTTATTTTTTTTTT
>JAGDYQ010000021.1:6640938-6651650 GCA_021962125.1 Bulinus truncatus
GCAGGCTTGCGGAGCCGCCATATTTTTTTCGGCTCCGGCTCCCACAAATTTGACGGCTCCGGCTCCCTATTAAGATAGTATCACAAGAGACAAAAATTGTTGTAATTGCTCAACGCTAACATGCCGCTGATAAAAAGTTATGCTAATTTAGCCGCGTTCACCTCCATAATCAGGAACTTGAAAAATATACGCATTGTCGGTTTTACTAAAAACAAACCATTTCAGTGGATCCAGAAACATATCATTATTTTTTATAGAGGTTTCACTAGTCGCCATTTTCATAAGTACTAAAAAGTTATTTCAATGATCAAATTAGCCTTAAATGATTGATACAATTATTCTATGAAATAAAACTGTTTTACCTTTATATATAACAAAAAAACATGCCATTAAAAAAATTTCGGAGGGTAAACAAGATTTAAAACGAACACAAAACGATTCCCCGTTAAAGATTTCTTGTGGTAATGTGCGTGTTACTGTTGTGGCGTTCGTAAAACATGACAAAATTTCAAATTGTAGGAGGCAAACAATCAAACAAATTTGCACCTTTAAAGCTAAAAAAAAATTCTGCTGTAAAAAAAAAACCTTTGGGAGCCGTGGAGCCGCCAGATTTTTCGGCTCCGGCTCCAGCAAAAAGTAGCGGCTTCTCGGCTCCGGCTCTGCAAGCCTGGTTTTAAGATATATTTATTTTTTAAAAGTATTAGATATCGGTTTTAAAAGAGTTTTGTTGATTGAGAAGTATTTCAAGTAATGTGAAAATTAAAATCTATGATATTGTCAGTGTTTTTATTTATTTATTTTCATGATCATAAGTTTTGGCCAGGGGCAGATCTTAATGGAGACTGTTTAAAAAAACCGCCTACCTTTAAAACATGTTAATTATAATTCGTTCCATACAGGAAATTTGAAAAAAAAAATGAATTTTTTAATTTAAAAATGTTGTATTGAGATTTTTTGTACAGGTCTTCAAAGATAATGATATGTTGTTGTTTTTTTTTTCCCTTTAGACATTTCTTTGACTGAAAAATACAAGTAAAAATTTTGATTTTTGTATTTTATAAGATACCATGTTTAATTTGACTGATTTATTAATTTCATTATCACCAGTTTGGTATCAGTGTGTTTCATAAACAAGAATATTTCAGCTTGCATGCCCAACAATGCCTATAGCGTTTTAAAATGTATGGGTATTTCTAAACAGGATGAAAAAGTTATTGGCCAGAAGTTTTATAATTACCGGTGTGGTAATGAAAGACATCAGACATTCACAGAATTAGCTTTTAGTTCAGTTATTATTATTAATATTTTTTTTTATTACTGCAAGTATTTCTTGCTATTACAGATATACAGTTTGTAACTCAGAATATTAACATGCCATAACAACATAATTGTAAAATTTTACGAAAAAGTAGTGAAATTTTACTAAAAATGTGAAGGTGAAGTGGGTTCTTAATGTAAATGACACAAGCAGTTATTTATTTTTTACCAATTTTTACACAAAACTTACACTTGCAGTAAAATATACAGGCTAAAAGTAGTTTCAAAATTGGATAGGTCTGTTAGGTATAGCAAATTCAGTTGATTCAGCAATTTTCTATAAATACCTTTTTTTTTTTTCAAATATCTTTTCTTCTTTTTTTTTTTTAATGTGGTTGAATTAATCTTCTGGGTTTCTCTTCATCTCACTCTCATTTATGTCAGTACATACATATAAAACAAATCTAAGCTTAACACATATGAATATTTTTTTAGATTTGAAAATTTAAGTTTTTATAAGTTGAATAAACCATAAATGTTTGTTTTTTGTTTGTTTGTTTGTTTGTTTAAGTTTTGCCTAAATATTAAACCAGATTGTGTGAGTCTTAAAAGACTTATGTAAACAAGTGGCTACATCTTGTCCATACATCGGGACAATTTTGTTTATGTTTGTTCACGGGCCTAGCTCCTGTGAGGTGAGGCAGCGTTGGGAGATCCTACTCTTAGGGCTAAGGGGGCTGGGGGAGGGGGGTGAAGAGAGATTTCAGAGGGTCTTTCATTACCGTTGAAAAATTAAGTACTTAAAAAAAATCTCTCCAACTTATATTTTAAATTAGCGCTATTTCAATAAGAAATGTATTGTGAAAGTAGAAGATATCTCTATTCTATTTTGCTAGGATTAAATCATACTTTTTTTTTTCTGGTCCCTGGCGAAAATGGGACTAATTTAAAGCCCCATTATGTATTGCTAAGGTAGATTCTTCTGAAGTTAACTTTTTTTTTTTGTAGTTCCGCATCTCCCTATTCAGCCCATGGCTGGAGTGTCTTTGAAGAACGACTGACATGGAGGGGGGGCAACCCGAACACATCACTTGCAGAGGCGTACCTAGGGTGGGGGAGGGGGGTCCACATTAGAAAGTGCCCCCGGGCCCCAGCTTGAGGGGGGCCACCAAAATTTCTTTTAATATTAAATACAATATCTCATGCCATGGTGTCGAATATCAAAATGCAGGGCCCTCCAAATAAGCTTAGCTCCCCTGGCACCCAAATCCCTCGGTTTGGCTCTGGTCACTTGTCCCGTCGGGTCTAGTAATCTACATATAATGACTAAGCAATAGATGGGTGTGTGTGTGTCAAGAGCCAAAGATTAACTGGCGACAGACCCAGTCTCGTAGCTAAATCCAGTCGTTGATTTTTTTTAGCACGAGGTTCTGGTGAAGATGAGATTGTATTAAAATAATACAGGGCCCTCCATACGTTTTCTTGTACACTTGGCAAAGGTGCCTTTGGGGCAGTGCCGAACCTATGGATTTGGGGCCCGGGGGCTTGGCCTCTTTGGGGGCCCCTGCATTTTGACATACGACACCATGACATGAGATAATGTGCTTAACATTTAATGTCAAAAAAATTTTGGCCCCCCCTCAAGCTGGGGCCCGGGGGGACTTTTGAATTAGGACTCCCCCCACCCTAGGTACGCCTCTGCTTTGGGGGTCCTAGGCAAAAAAAAAACAACATTGTATTGGTGGCCACCACTTACGTCCACATTTCTGGCCACTAAAAATATCTGATGACATCAACTGTTCAGTCATCTTAGCCTGGGACCTATGAGTGACAGTAAGTAAGTAAAGTCTGCCTGCTAGAATGTGAAACCCGACCCTATTATTATTTATTATCTCTATACTTATAAGAGGCATTTGCTGTCTGTCTGTTCCCTTATAACTCAAGATCCAGACAACCAAATAACGTGAAATTTGGTACACGTACACATAATTACATGGGGAAGGTTATAGGACATGTTTCGTTTCATCTCGATGGGTAGTTTAATTGTAATAAATTATTTTTATTTTAGTATTTTACTATATTAAAGTAATCTCGACGGCGCCATAAATAAAATTCCTCTGTGACGTCATTTCCTGAATAGAACTTGCGCGCTGGTGCTGTATGATGCCTTTGTGCTGCAAAGAATTGTTGTTGTTTTTTCATGCTCCCTGATTTTTACAGTTTGAGGAAGGTAAAGGAATGAAGAAGGATTTTAGAAGAATAGTGGAGCCATAATAATAAGTATATATATATATATATATATATATATATATATATATATATATATATATATATACAGAGAGAGGGAGGGAGGGAGAGAGATAAAGAGAGAGAGGGGCAGGGGGGAGAGAGAGGAAAGGAGGGTAGGGGAGGGAGGGAGTGGGGATGGACAGGGGGAGAGAAGGAGGGGGAGATGGGAGAGGGAGGGAGAGAGAAATGGAGGGAAGGAAAGAGAAAGGAAGGGAAGGAAAGAGAAAGGAAGGGAGGGAAAGAGGGGGTAGGGAGGGAGATGGGAGGGAGAGAGAGGATGGGAGAAATGGGAGGAAGAGATAAAGAGAGAGGGGGGCAGGGGGGAAGAGAGGGGGGAGAGAGGGAGGGAGGGGGGATGGACAGGGGGAGAGAACGAGGGGGAGGGAGAGAGAGAGAGAGAGAGGAAGGGAGGGTTGTTTATAAAGCTAGTAGACATCTCTTACGAAACGAAACAAAAAGCAGTTCAGTGATTTCAGATAACAAAAGATTACACGTTCAATTTGTGCCGTGTGCAAAATAAAAGTTTTGATATGACCCCTTAGGCAGCAGCCTGATTGGCTTGAAAGTGTCTGGGACTCTTTACTGTGCCCTAACTATGACCTCGTCTAAGACCGGGGCTGCAGCATCAATGGAGGCACCGCTGCATTAATGTCACTACTGTGGTAAAAGACTACGTTAATCAGGTACATATAACTTCATACCCACCGCCTCCCCTTCTTTTTTTATTTCTTATGTATTAAATAGTAAATTGAGTGTTTATATTTAAAAAATGCTTACGTTATTTCTCAGAATTTTTATGGGAAGGAATGAGTGAATTCAGCATAACTAAAATACCTCTGCCACTAAATAAAAGGACTCATTGTTTAAAGAAAGTTACAAGCCACTTATAACTCTTTAAAAGAAAAAAAAACCCACGCCACAAGTGTTCTTTTGTTTAAGTATTAGGCTGTGCTTGGGTAAAAAACCTGCATACATCATGTTCTAGCTTTTTATTTTCTATACAATGTGTAGTTTGAGCAGATAACGAATTACTAAGCCTAGCCTTTGCAATACAAAAAAACTGCATCTCTCCCCATCCATCCCACACACACACGCGCGCGCACATTTAGAACAGTAAGAATGAATACAGATTATAAATACAACAATGCAATTTGTAGATGCTGACTTTGAATGAACCAACTTAGCATTCTCTTGATGTTCGTATTACACAAGCTACACACCAGCCACCCTCTGCTAGCCCTATTTCAGTGACGGCTTCATTTGATTGTTATGAATGTTATGCATCCATCACAGGGGGAAAACTTCCCAGACTTGAAACCCTTTGCCCCCTCTAGTGAGTTATAAATAAATACCGAAAAGAAAATTTAAAAAAAAAAAATTACACGCTGACAAATAACTGATCTTCTAGATCAGTGGTTCCCAAACTTTTTTGACCCATGGACCCCTTTTTATAATCAAAACTTGCCCACGGACCCCCAAGTGAAAAAGCTACAAAAATGCACAGGATATTTTTTTAATTACATGTAAATGAATTGTGTCGCAAATCATTGTCTTTGCTTTCCAGGAATATCAACACTGAATCAAAGAGCGCATAAAATTTGATTTAAACATACACCTTAATATAACGAACGTACTTCTGTGTGATATAATAATTGGTTATCGCCTTCGTCATTACGGTCATTTTTCAAACAAAGCTGAGAAAATGATCTCTCATTGAAGGCATTCTTTCTGATTTTATTAACGGCTTGATGACTTAATCTAGTGATCCATGCAAGCGTTCACTAAGATATTTTGCGACCAAATGATGTCGATAAATGACACAATGCACTGAAAATACGATTGGTACAGATTGTTGTAATATGTCAGAAAGTCTCGGTATCTTCCTAACATTGCCGGAGCACCATCAGAAACAACAGAAATTATATCAGTCAAGGGTAAAGCTTTTACATTGAAAAATCTTTTTAATTCAGTAAATAACGTTTCACCTTTTGTACCGAACATTTAGCAAATATTTTCTTCTTTACAAATCTTACACAAGCTAAAAAGTAAAGGTTCGGTTCCTGGTAAAGTGAACCAGTGACGTAGCGAGCTTAATTCACGCCCGGGGCACAATACCTTTTAATACCTTTATAGTGCCCCCCCTATTCGAAAACAATATAATATATGTAAACTATACCATTTAGCTCCCCTTTGGGAGTAGCGCCCGGGGCGTGATGCCCCCTTGCCTACTCCTCGCTACGCCTCTTGTTATGAACTCGTCAAGCTGTATAGAAAATTCAGATGTAATCACAAAGAATTTTCAACGGACTGTGAGCTATATATTATTACTCAACGTAATTCTTTTTATAATGTCAATTCTTTTTATAATGTCGAAATGTGGTTTGTGCGAAACTGTGTGTATTACCTCACTTACAACTGGTAAAATAAGTTCTTCACCAATAATGTACAGCTTTCTGGACTTTGCAATCAATAAGAAACATGCAGTCATCATCATCTTGCTTAAAAGTTGTCCCAATGAATTGTTGCTGTGACGCTTCTCGGCCTTTTGGCTAATATTAAAGTGTGGTATCTGCACTATTATGGATCTTATCCATTTGGCTAACCTGGTCTAGAAGGCATGCCATGGTCTGTCGGTAAAAGATCATTGGGTTCTCCTGGCCAGGAAAAAAAACTTTTTAGCGACAGTGGTGGTACTGTGGTCAATGAGGACAACCCGAGACAATGGTATTCACACCCTTCCACTCTGTCCCACTCAAGCACACCGTCGCAGCCTGCCATTTCTGGCAGGTAGTCAGGCACATTACACCCTTCCCTCTGTCCGAGTGCCAGGAAAAAAAAACCCCTTGCATCGCCATTCTGGCCGATCTGCAGTAGACACACCGTGCTGGTCTGGTCAGTCTAGGCGTGTCTAAATAACCGTTTTCTATGCCGTGCCGACAGATTGTGGGGAAACAATATAGTCAGAGTTTGATGACGCAATTTCCACATACTACGATGCCCAAAACGAGACCGTAGTAATTGTACTCCTCCTGAGTCAATTCATGTTTATGCAGTTATACTAAAACATTAAATATTACTATTGTTACTTTCAACCGGCGTCGACTTAGTAGCCTATATTAGTGTTGTTCACTGTTGTTGGAACAACAAATACAAGTTTATTAAAGAGCCTCGCAACATAAATGTATCATAATTTGACTATTTTACATTAAACCTTTCACGGACCCCCTGGAGTTGTTCAGGGACCCCCAAATGAATTTTAATTTTCCGCGGACCCCCTGAATGATACCGCGGACCCCTGGGGGTCTGTAGGGACCACTTTGGGAACCACTGTTCTAGATACACACGAACTGAAATACTTCACAGAGCTGAACAATTGCCAACTATTATTTATTTTTTTAATCCCTGACATGCACAATCATTTCATACAAGCTGAACGAATCTAGGTCAAAATATATAAAAAAAAGAAGGAAATTGAGAAAAAAAAACTTTTGTTTACCAGATTTAAAAATATAATTGCAGCAGTTTATACATAGGCCCATCTGGGAACTTTGTGGACGAGGGATTGGGAGAGGGGGGGGGTAATCTTGGTGTCGTACGAATGGACCAGTTTAGTGGATGTTATAAAGGCCCCACACAGTGGTGTCGCCAAGGCTCTGTAGATGTGTCTCTCTCTCCCTCTCTCTCTCTCTCTCCTTCTCCCTCCCTCCATCCCTCTTTCTTAAGAATTAATGAGTTATAAAGTACTAAACGATTATTTTCACATTCTAAGTATTGCTGTTTATGTTGTCTAGTTAAAATATTCGCTGCACTCTAACAGAACACACTTAGCAAATAAAAGAAATTGACTATATGTTGTCTTTTGTCTATCAATTTACACATCGGTATATATCCTACCGTTTTTAATCTACAAGGGTTGGCACCAACAAATCTGGGGCCCCTGGCTAGCTCAACTGGGGCCCTACTCATTCCAAAAATTAAATTAATTGATGCCCCCCACAATTCACGAGGCGCCCCCCCCCCCAAATGTACGATTGCCAGAAATAAGTAATTAATTATATGCAGGTACATTACTACATATGTATCATATAAAGTTCTCTATAAGTGTCCAAACACATTCTTTGTACCCGGAAACAGTTTTCTATCGACGCTATTGAATGTATGGGAGTACATTTGGTTCTGTGTGTGTAAACGTCTCAAAAATGTATGCAGCAATATATGGCAAATTTAAACATGATTTGTTGAAGGTTGAGCCAAGATTTTTTTTTTTAATGTTTGCAAGTTGCTGCCACAGCTGCACATTGATCTGTGTGGATGAAAAGAAAGCCATAAAGAAATAAAAGACATTAGAAATCGAAATCTTAATTTCCTTGATTTTCAACAGGATAGACGCTTGATATATAAATATATATAAATATATATATATATATATATATATATATATATATATATATATCACTGGCGGCGGAGCAGGGGAAGCAGGGGGCAGCGGCCCCCCCTAAGACTTTTAAGGGGTGGCGGCGCCCCCCCCCCTTGAATTTCCAGTCTGCCCCCCCCTAAAATTTTAACTTTTTTAACTTTGTTATTCATTTTAGTTTATATGTATCATTTTCATTTTCATAATTCATTTGATTTATTTCTTAAATTTAATATTTGAAAGAAATTATAATTAATTGACATTTTACAGTAATCACATTATTGAGAGTTGTTGTGGCATATTTTAAAATTAGTTGCAAGTACCCGGCTTCGCCCGGGTTTAAAATAATGTTTTCTGTTGATTTAAGAAGCGTAATTTGACGTTTAATTAAGATTTAAAATAAGACGCGTAAAAAAGGGTTTATTTGCATGCAATAAAAGGGTACATTTAACTTAAAGCAATGTGATACACAACCTTTTTGGCAGTTCCTCTCTCTCTCCCTCCCTCCCTCCCTCTTTCCCTCCCCCTCCCTCCCTCTCTCCCCTCCCTCTATCCCTCCCTCCCCCATCTCTCCCCCCTCTCTCTCCCTCCCTCTTTCCCTCCCCCTCTCCTTCTCTCTCTCTCTCTTAGACATGACTGTAGCAAAAGATGACAAATCCTATGGATGAAGGAATGGCATGTAATAATGTAGTAAGTAATGTGATATTTGGTTCCCCGTACCGATCATATTCATAGTAAGTTTGTCAATTTTCATGTCTTTGATATCCAAAATAATTAATTACAATTAAAGTACCCATTGAGATGGAACGAAACCTGTTTAAGAACATTCCCCATGTAATTTTGTGTACGTATACCCAGTGGCGCAACCAGCAAAAAATGCTGGGGGGGGGGGGGGGGGCTCACATATTGAAAAAAGTTTGGCAGTCTTTTTTGTAACTTTATAACGTAAATTATGTATTGATGATTTGACCTGGGGGGGCTTGCCCCCCCCCCCCGGTTGCGCCACTGCGTGTACCAAATTTCACGTTATTTGGTTGTCTGGATCTGGAGTTTTAAGGGAACAGACAGACAGATAGCAATTAGCAAATGCGTCTTATAAGTATAAAGAAGTATTGCCATCTACCGAATGACGGCAAATGTAATTTTTAAAGAAAATACAATTATTTATTATCTTTTCATAAATTACTTTTTGTTTATTGAGTTTCCCGTTTCAGTTTCATATTCATCATCATTCATGATAATTATCAGTAATTTTCTGATCTATTTTCACTATTAAATTTGTAAACAAACTGACATTACGAATCAGTTGACGACAGAAGTGCTCAATATTCATTTTTATTTTTTTTAATATATTATTTTTTAATAATATCTATTAAATACTTTCTACAGAATTACTATATTCTATTATTGAATTTAGGGGGTAAAATTTGTCTTTCGGTCATATTTTGTCTTGCCCCTCCTTAAATATTCAAGGGGGGGCGGCGCCCCCCTTGAATTTTGGCTTGCCCCCCTTAAAATATTTTGTTCCGCCGCCGGTGATATATATATATATATATATATATATATATATATATATATATATATATATATATATATATATATAAATATTATAAAGAAATAGACAACAGATTTAATGTTGGTTGGGGTGGGGAGAATGGCGGCACTCAGGTTTAACGGATGGGGCTTGAATTGATATATTCAAATGGGGGAGAGAACAAACATGGCGCCATGTACAATGCATTTTTTTCAGTTATCATTTCGACGATTGATTTTATCACACACCTTGCTTTCGATTGATGTTGGATTCTTTATTTCACCCCATCCCCCACTAACATTTTTTATACGCACACTATTGACACAACAGAATATACATGGATGTATATTTCGCTCTCAACTAAAAAGCGTGCGTGTATTTCAATCGATTTTAATACAGATTATTTTTTTTTCTTTTACAGAGTCGTTGAAAATGGTGCATTTCATATTTGAGGATTAGAAAGACCACATATTAGTCCAATATGTATTTTTATAACATTGTTCATATAATTGACTGTTCATATAGTATATACTGAATTGAAATTTCAAAAATTTACTCTCCCTTCCACCCCCCCCCCAACCCCCTCGCCATTCTAACCTCTTTTAAACAAACTATATTCAGGACTCTTAACTAAAACTATTTAACATAGACTTTTCCCTTCTTAATAGGATTTTATGTAATTATACTGATAATTTGTGTTATATTACTGTCATAACCCTATGGTGTTTATATTGATCCAGCCCCGTAGCGTGAAAATTCTACAGCAGGAGCCAGGCATTCTACAGCAGGGGCCAGGCATTCTACAGCAGGGAACAGTCAATATAGCAGGGGGTGGACAGGTAATGCATTTTACTAAGTAGAGCAAATAAGTAGAGGGGGCCAGACAAAACGCAGGGGGGGAGGCCCCCTATGGCCCACCCGCACGCTACGGGCCTGTATTGATCATATCTTGTCGATTCCCATCCTGTCGTCTGTAAATGTCACGTTTAGATAATGAATTTTTATTCTTAAAGGGCTTGTGTCGTGTCATTATATTTGGAACGCAAGTGGGATTCGACAATAACGGTCATCAACTATCCAGATTTCTACCTGCATAAGGAAATTTAACCAAAACCACAAACCCGCACCCCTTACCATCATATGAGTTTAAGTAAGAAATTATAATTAATTGATGGGTCCCCAACGGTCTATTTTTTCCCCTTTATTTGTGATGGGTCT